>PVJX010001423.1:0-163561 GCA_004027295.1 Dolichotis patagonum | reverse complement strand
TTTACCCTTAATTCTGGTCATGTCTTCATAAATAACCCCTTTAGTAAGTTATTTTTTTGAGAGGCTAAGGCAGAAAGATCACTGCAAGTTCAAGGCCAGCTTGGGCTATAGTGAGTTCGAGGCCAGTCTGAATTATGTGGTGAGGCTGTCTCAAAATATTTTTAATAAGCTGTTTTAGTAGAATACTGTTTCTTTCTTGGGACCCTGCCTGATATATTTCCCCTGTAGTAATCATTCATGTTTCTTAAAGGCATGGAAGAAGCCTAGATTTCTAAATCTGTACAGTATAAGATTAAATAGGTCCCCTCATGTAGATGATTCCAACAAGTAGGACGATGATATTTCATCAGTTTATTTCCAACGTGGCTGAGGTGAGCAGGACTCTGAATTCGACAGACATTTGTTACATATATCAGAGACATTCTGCTACATGTACCGGAGACAGTTCACCTAGCCTTTTTATGACTTGAATAAAATGACCTCAAGTTTGTTAATTCCCTATGCCTGGAGACACTGATCATCAAGCAATCTCATGATTACTAAACTGGCTTCCTAGGCAATTTGATTCAGAGAGAGGGGTATATTGCAGAGGGGACACCAACACTGGGAAAGTATAGTCTTATATTAATCCAATGGATTTTTCTTTCATTTTTTTATTAGTGCATGTTTGTAACACAGAATAGTAGTGTTCATTTTGGTGTATTAGTACATGCACATAACAATATCTTGATTATTTTCATCCCTTTTACCCCCTTTACTTTTTTCTCCTACCCCGATCACCTTCTCCAACAGACTATCTCCTAGTTTCCTATCATCTCTCCTTTATTTAAAAGAAAGAAAAAAGAATACAGTTTCCATTCTCCCTTTCTGCATGCTACGTTTTCCTTTCCAGTTTGCACTCCTCCATTACACATTTTTTTTCTTGTTTGCTTGCTCATGGCTTCTTCCCTGTGTTAAGATGAAGATTCCTGTTACCACATCAATAGACTAACCATGCCTGCTCTCTGACGCTGCATTCATACTCTGTTTTAATAGTGGAATGATTTTTCCTGATAAAGACCAGCTTCTGCCTGGATGCTCTTAAACCCATCCTTCTTGTTTTTTGCAGGGATTCCATTCTTCAGTTACTCCCTTTTTGGCACAACAATTTCTACCTTTCTTTTGGGACATTCAAATTACCACACAAAAGTAGGATGTGGTGATACATGCCTGTAATCCCAGCACTTGGGAGGCTGAGGCAGGAGGATTGTTGGAAATTTGAGACCAGCCTGGGCTACAAAGTGAGCTCAAGGCCAGACTGAACTGCATAGCAACACCTTGTCTCAAAAAGAAAAAAAAAAAATTACCACACAAAGATGCTCTAGCAACTCCTACATTTTCTATTTTAGTAAAAACCCTCCCTTGATTCTACCTCCTGCACCCCCACCTAGTGCTTCATGTCTCTATTCCTCTGTACAGCAAAAAAACTTTTTTTAAAAAGTTGTTTATACTGGTTGTCATCACTTCCTCACCTTTCATTGATCCCACTCTGGCTTCCTTCCAGGAAACCGCTGGTCCCCTGAAGCAGCTTTAGTCAAGGTCATCAGTGATTTATGTGCTGAATTCCATTGTTTCTTTTCACCTTATTCTGCCTTTTACAAACATTGCACACAGTTGACCCATCTCTTTGAAAAATGCTTACTTCTCTTGGTTTCTGTGACACTGTTCTACCGTCTCCTTCCCAAACTCCTCCTCCACTCAGCCTCTAGATACTGGCTAAGCTCTAGACTTGCACCATCCACATGGAGCTGTTGAGCACTTGAAATGCAGTTTGCATGAAATGAGAGATGCTGCAAGTATAAAATACTCTCCATTTCAATGGCTTAGTATGAAAGAAAGAATGCAAAGTATGTCATTAATAATTTTTATAGGAGTTCATGTTCAGATGACAATATTTTGATATACTTAGTCATTAAAGTTAATTTCAGCTTTTTTTTTTACTTTTTAAATGTGGCTGCTAGTTTAAAATTACACATGTAGTTCACAAGTGTGGCTCACACATATTTCCACTGATCAGTGCTGTTCTAGACTCTCATTTCTATTGACCTTCTCATTTTATCATCTTACCTAGCTCCATAAATTTAAATACCAACTATTATGTATTGATTCCCAAATTTAGGTCTCTAACCTCTGTTTTGAAGTCCCAATTTACCTGTTCACCTGGTACTTAAATTTCCACTTATGTCTCACTACTAATATGTCATAAACAGAATTTTCTGTTTCTTCTATCCCTATGATGTTACTTACTGAGTCTCTCATCTCAATCAATGGTGCCGTCATCTGTCTAGCTGCTCAAGCCAAAAACTTGAGTCATCCTTGATCATTCTCTTTTCCTCACCCACTTCATCTAATCTTCCAGCAAGTCCTATTGGTTTCACCTTCAAATTATATCATGAATTCCATCAAATTTTCTTCATTTGCACTGCTGTTATTCAAGTCCCGACCACTCACCTTGACTGCTGGAACAGCTTCCTAACTGGCCTCTCTGATTCTACTGTCGTAGCATAGCTGGTGCGTATCTCAGAGTGATCTTAAAAAAAAAAAAAAAAAACACTGATCCTGTCACTCCTTTATTTAAACTCTCCTGTGACTCCCCACTCACTTAGAATGAAATCTGCATCTATCGCATCTCACACAGCACGGCAGGAGCCTTGCTTCACAGTGGTCATCCTGTGTCCCAGTTCTTCCCCGTTCTAACGCTCTCTAACCTCTCTGACCTTCCTTCTGAGCTTTGATCAAGTCAGGCTTTTTCTCGCCTCTGGACTTGAGTATGATATGCTTCCCTGTGCCTCAAATGCTCTGCTCAGAGTTTTGTATGGCTGATTCCTCTTCATTCTGTAGGTCTCTGCTCAAATCTTGCCTCCTTTCAGAGACCATCCCTGCGCATCGTGATCTCTCCTAGTCATTTTCAGTTCAATCATACTCACATGCTCTTTTTCATTCTTTCACTGAAATCTTTTTTTTTGTTTGTTTGTTTGTTTCCTTTTTAAATGTCTGGCTCTCCTTAAGAGTGCAAACTCTTTTAAAGAAAAGATTTACATGTGTTATTTGCCCTGAATTCTCAGTATCTGCTATAAAACTTGATCCAGAGTAGACCCTAAAAGTAGTTTTGAATGATAAGTTCCAAAACAGTAATAAAATAGTTTCAAATTTAAAAAATTTATTTGTTATTTGATTTACTTATTTTTTTTGGTACTCCTGGGGATTGAACCCAAGGCCTTGAGCATGTTGGTAAGTATCCTACAACTGAGCTACATCCTCAGCCCTCAAATGGATGTTTTAAAAAAAGAATGGCTGGATATGATGCCACATTCTAGAAATAAAGCATTAGGGAGGTCAAGACAGGAGGATCACTGTGAGTTTGAGGCCAGCCTTGGACTATATAGTGAGTTCAAGGCAGCCTGAGCTACCTAGTTAGACCCTGTGGTGCATTAACTAATGGGCAACATGTAACACCCAGCTGAACCGAATCAGCATGGTTCTGGGTATGAAAGGGCCACCTGAGGATTATTGCTAGAAGCATAAAAGCAGAACTGGGGAGAAAAATGATGCACTGTTGATTCTTCTAGAAAAGCTTGTTACATTGGTTTTGCTGACATAAACTAAGTTCTTCTTATCATCAGAGGAGTTCAGGTCTTTCCTGTCCCTGAGGTTGGTTGTGGTTCTTTTTGGGGGAGCTCTGATCCTTACCTTAAGTGTCACTTCCTGGCTCCAGTGCAGATCCCATGGCCTGCTGGCACAGCTCCTTCATCCTACTGGTACAGAATTTCTAGCTTCCATCACTGACCTTTGGGTCTTCCCAGGGCAAATCCTTGATACAGACTTGCATGTGACATTGTTGTGTGTTCTAGGCCTCCGTTGGACTCACGGAGGACACTGCTGTGGGCTCTGGGTCTTCAGCTGGATTTTGCAGGACACTGCTGGGGGATTTAGGCCCTCAGTTGGATTCTTTGGGTCTCTAGTGCATGGATAAAACTCCTGTACTCTTCTGCATTTGACATTTTGGGTGAATATTATAAAATAATCTTACAAATTATGTCTCATATTAAATCTATTCCCTTGCAAACCCTGACTACAATAGACTATCTCTAAAAAGGCAAAACATACTAATAAAAACGTTTTAAATGAATAAAAATATTTTTGGAAAGAATAGATCCATTTTAGCATGCATGGGTTTATTTTGGAATGAATAATATGAAACGCCTTAGAAACTTAAGTATAACTTAAAGAGTTATGCATTAAGCCCTGACAGACATTAATCCCTTAGTGTGACCAAGTTTATTCTAACTGCAAATACTGAGGAGGACAGATCAATCCAAAGCACACTGGCTCTGCCCTTAGACTTGGAAGAGCTGAGAAGACAGCGGGACAGAGTCTCTTAAAGGGAAAGGAGAAGAGAAAGGTCAAGGAGTGCATGTGTATTGGGGGAAACTTAGGACAGGTATTGGTTCAACAGATAAAAGCTTACCTGACTAATTTTGTCTAGGTTTTTGCTATAGCAGGAACCACAGCTATTAATTCTTTAGCATCTAGTTCATTGCTATCCAGAGTAGATATGTAATATATGCTTTTTGGTAGCATTAATAAATGAATTTATAAATTATATGAAAATTTAAGAAAGGTAAAGTCTTGAAATTACCAACCAGATAATATCGGAAGTACTTAGGAAACAAATGAAAAAGAACATCCACAACTGAAAAGTATGAGGTAGACACACAGTTGAACTGGGTACTCAAAGATACACTAGCCCGGGGATTTAGGAATAAGAGAATACGATCTTCTTGTCCTGCTTCACACCCCCAGAACTGAATCAACCTTAGAGTTCCTGTTGACTTCAGGAGAGGACTCCTAATACACAGATCAGGAAAACGCAGTGAGGAGGGTGGAATCTTTGAAAGTTAAACAGCAAAAACACCATCTCGTTTCTTTCCCCACCCAAATTAGACATGCTATAACATGCAAAGGACAACTAAGGATGGTGTTAAGTATTAGTGTATGATCCATTTGTCATAATACAGGATGGACACATCTGAGTCCAGACTGTACTTCTGCTGTGGTCTATTTTAGGGAGTTTCTGAATTTGAATCTAAAAGTTATATCTGGAAAAGAGATAATAATTTTTGCTCACATAGCACTTTTCATCCAAAGGTCTCAAAGCTCCATACAAAGAAACAAATATTATTATCCCAGATGGAGTAACTCAGACAGCGGGCCTGCTTCCCTTTTCAGCAAAGGGGAGTGGGAGCCCCTGGACTCTGAGCACAGCATTAGACTATAAATTTCTGAATTGTGATCTCTTACCTCCCACTCCCCCAACCCCCATAACTGGGGATTAAATTCAAGGTCTTTGCACTGAGTGACAGCCTTAGCCACGCCCCCCTTTTATTCTGAGACAGATTCTCCCTAAAATACTCAGGGTGAACTCAAACTTGCAGTCCTCTTGCCTCAGCCTCCAAGAACGTTGGGATTAGAGGTGTACG
Organism: Dolichotis patagonum; assembly: GCA_004027295.1. NCBI lineage: Eukaryota > Metazoa > Chordata > Mammalia > Rodentia > Caviidae > Dolichotis > Dolichotis patagonum. Next base: position 158,042 of record PVJX010001423.1, on the reverse strand, counting down.
CTTCTATGCCCAGCTATGGAGGACATTTTGCTTGGGAACTGGGGCTACTAATAATGAAACTTTTTAAAAAATAAAGCAGAATATCTTGAGAATTTAGCATGAATCCTAAACATATGAAAACAGGCATTTTTAAAACTTAAATTTTAGGTAAAGTATATCTTTTTTGGGTCTCTTTCTGTCTTTTTTGTTGTTGTTGGTTGTGGTGGTGATACCAGGGATTGAACTCACAGCCTCACACTTGCCAGGTAGGCACTTAAACTGTTGAGCTAAATCCCCAGCCCAAAGTATATCTTTTTTAAAATAAGATGGTTGTTATAATCAGACTAATAAATGGCTGACATGCTGAGCATTATTCTCAGTGGGTGATATATATCATTTTATTTAAGATTTACAACAAACTTAATGAGGTGGGAACTATTACCGTTTTACAGCTGAGGAAATTGAGTGAGAGAAGTTAAGCAACTGGACCAAATGTCAGGTAACCAGCGGCACAGCTGGAATTTGGATCCTTTGACTCCATTGCCTTTGCTTTTGGTCACTCTGTACCAGGTATGGTGTGAAGCATTCCAAACGAACTGTCTCATTTAATTCTTACCAAACTCTTAAGAGGTAGATATATTACTTCCTAATTTTACTGGGGAGGAAAACAAAGGCTTAAAAGGGCAAAGTGACTTGCCCACCCTCATATGCCAGTAGGGGGCGGAGCCAGAATTTTGAAAATGAGACAAAATAGCTCCAGGCAAGGAGTCATCAGGGTTTTAGGGCTGCTTCTGCCCCTACCTCAGCTGTGTTACTGTGAGGCAGTCAATGCATTTCCACAGTCTCCACATTTCCTCTGTAAAAGGAGGGCACTGCTGACATTGATCCTGAAGTTCTTGCTGGTGCTAAAATTCTGATGCTCAATATCTGTTTTCTCTTTAGTCCCTTGCTTGACAATCCTTGGAGGAAAAGAAATTAACCACACAGAACCTGGAAGCCAAATTTAGAAAACAGATCTTAATAATAAGTTTACAAAATGTCTTTATTTAGAAAGTAAGAGTGTCCTGCAAAGCATCTGGCTTGGTTTGTGAGGCTCTGTGACCAGTTGCAGGTCACACAGATCTCACTGCCCAGCTAGAGCCCCTGGGGCCAGAGAGTCAGGGAAGTTGCTTCAGGGTTCTTTCTGGCCTGATGAACTGACCAAAGCTGGAAGAAGCCCACCATCTGTGGGAGGGATCTGAGAGAAGCCAAGTGTTTCATGTGGGTGTTCTATCTTGAATTCAGAATGTCTATACCATTCTGTCTACTTCTGTTTTTGCTCTTAGTGATGACTATACAGTGACAAAGTTCACTGTTACCATGAACCAGCTTTTCCCCCCACAGCCTGCGGAAGCCATGTTGTAATGAACTGGACTGGCTTCCATGTTTCTTTCTGATTCTGTTAGAAATGTGAGCCTGAGTTTATGGGAAATCTTGGCCAAAAAAAGCTACCTATAGCTTTGGCATCATGAGAAAGTCACTTAAATTCTCTTAGTGCTCCCATTTCCCATATCTTTTTTGTAGAATTATGCTTATACTACTTTCCTCTCCAGTGTTACGAACTGCAAATTGAATGGTATTTATGGAAGTAGCTTGTAGAGATGGGAGACCTCTCTCAGGTGGCAGTGACAGTGAGGTTGAGAGAATGCCTCGCACCCAGACACTGGGTTGTGGCGCACATGGGACAGGTGATTTGGCAGCAGGCAGGCCTGGATTATAGCCTTGACTCTGCCTGTCATTTGGGCAAGTTATTAAATCTCCGTAAGTCTTTTCAATTTGTAAATGGAAAATGGAAATAATGAACATAAAGTTCCTGACACAGAATAAGTCATTAATAAGGGGAAAATATTATTACTTTAATTATCAATTATTGAATTATGACACAGAATTAGGAGTTTCAGAATGTCAGGTTTTATTTTCTAAGATGCACACACTACTTCACTCACAACTCCAGGAAAAGGTCAGTATGAAAGTGGGCTGTCCTCAGACGCCAGCTACCCTGCTCTTCTGAAGGGCAGGGGTTAATTCTGGAAGCGGGATCCTCACACATATCACATCTTATGAAATCTTGGCAGATGTCTTTTCTCCCTAAGCCCCTATCTTCTGGGACTGCTGGAATTCTACTAGACCTTTGGCATCACCAAACTTAAGTTTGCATTCTAAGACCTTTTCCTTCTCCTTCTCTTTCTCCTCCTCTTCTTCCTTGTCCTCCTCCTCTTCCTTTTTCAAGCAATGGCAAAATTTATTTGAAAAAGTTAAACAATGAGAGAGAAACTGGCTCAGCAGAGCAAGGTTGGGCTGAGTAAAAGAAGAAAAAGCAGGATAAAAGAATCCCTTGGAGAAAGCAGGGCAGGCTATCTTGAGGAAAGCTTCTGAGACCTTCTGAACAGGACATGATTATAGAGAAAAATTCCCAATACGTTTTAGAAGGGTCTCATTTTAATCTTCTTCTTCTTTTTTGGGGGGGTGGTACTGGGGATCAAACTCACGACCTTGAACTTGTGAGACAAATGCTTATGCTGCTGAGCTACATCCCAGGCACCAAGAAGGATTTCATTTTAAGGTAAAAATTATTTTCAAGAAATCTCATAATTATAATTCTACTGTAAGTCACCACTGTTTGACAAAACATCTGATAAAAATTCAACTACAAGGGTCCTCTCTTTAAAAATTTTTTTTAAAAATAGGTAGTATAAAAACTTGATACAAAATTCACAAGGTACAAAAGGAATATCTTAAAAATATTCTTGCGGCCCATGCCTCACTCACACTCTGCCCTTCTCCAGAGCCAACTATTACCTCAGTTTCTGCTCTGGTGTTTCAGTGTTTTTTTATGTCCTGCAAACATTTACATACTAATTTTTTTTTTCCTTACTGGGGATTGAACTCTTCAGGGCCTTCCCTATGCTAGGCAAATGCTCTACCACTGAACTACATCCCCTGCCTTACATTCTTTTACATTTATCTTTTAACAAGTCAAAAATGTTTGCATGTCTTACATTCTTCTTCACTTTTTTTGAATTTAACAATATTTTGTTTTAAAATGGATATACTTTTTTTTTTTTGAGACAGGGTCTCACTGTGTAGTTCAAGCTGGCCTTGAGCTTATTTGTAGCCCATGGTGACCTCAGACTTGTGACAATCCTCCTGCCCCAGCCTCCCAATGATTGGGATTACAGACATATGCCACCACTCACAGCAAAACGGATATACTTTTTAAGAGTGTGTTTTGTTTTGTGCTGCTGTGGATTAGACCCAGGGCCTTGTGTATGCTAGGCAAGCAGTCTATCAGGGAGCTATGTCTTCATCCCTCCTTTTCTTTTTAGTAGTGGTAGTGCTCAGGATTGAACCTAGGGTCTTTATACTGAGATATACCCCATCCCATTTTTAAATTTCATCTTTAAAAGTTTGAAACAAGGTCTCAGTAGTTGCTAAATTGCCTAGGCTGGGCTCAAATTTGTGATCTTCTTGCATCAGTCTCCTAGAGTTCTGGGATTATGAGCCTGCAGTACCAGGTCTAGGTCCTGCTTTTTTTTTTTGAAACAGGCTCTGGATATGTAGTTGAGATTGGTCTCAAACTCACTGTGTAGCCCAGACTGGCCTCAAATTCACAGTAATCTTCCTGCCTCAGCTTCCTGAGTTACTGTATTTTTTTTTTCAATGTACAGAGAATCCCCTGTGCCACTTACTCTTAGTTATTTGCTTGGGAATCACTGACATGTTAATTATTGACAGTACTGAACATTTTGCCAGGTACTGTTCTAGGCACTTTACACATCTCACATAATCTACATTCATCTAGCTTTGGTTTAAATACTATCTCCAGAGAAAACCTTCCTTAATCCAAGTTGATCTCCCTTCCTCCGTTGCTATTATTCTCTATCATTTATTTCATCCTGTTGATTTCCTTCAGAATAGTCATCACTGTAAGCAATTAGTTACCTATTTGCCTGCTTGTTTACTGCTGCCTGCCAACTGTAGTAGGAGCTTTGAGCGCAGGGACAAAGTCCCTCAGGCTTCCCGCAGTATACCAGGAAGCACTCAGCACCTTGGTGCTCAGTATAAAGGCATCATGGGTTGAGTATTTACTGAAAAGTACATAATGAGCAAAAATATCCAGCTTTCTGAGGTAGACCCTATTATTTTCTCCATTATTCTGCTGAGGAAACTAAGGTCTAGAAAGCGAATAAACTCACCCCAAAGGTAATCAGTGACAAAATTGGTTGAACATCCAGCTCTGCCTGACTCCAGAGCACAAGCTCATCACTTCTCTGGCCTCAGCTCCTTGGCAGGGTGTGAATTTAAGTCCCATTTTCTGCCTAGGACTTTCTCACTGAAATAAGAGACTAGAGTTAACTATCCTCCTTGTAGTAATGTTTTGTGCGTTGTAAAATCTATGATCTACTAAAATGAAGGGGGGGTTCAGTGAAAGGACCATCAAATTTGACTTGATGACTTCAATGACACCAATCTTCAGTTCTTTTTCTCCTTTTCTACTCCCTTTACTGAAGATTTGCTGATCCTTTTTCTATGCCAGATACTGTGTTAGATGTAATTGAGATCCAAAGACTTATAGAACATAGGTCATAGTTCTAACCATAGAACATTAAGATGCCTTTTTAGCTGGGTGCAGTAGCGCATGCCTATAATCCCAGCATTCAAGAGGCAGAGGCAGGAGGATCATTTCGAGTTCAAGGCCATCCTGGGCTACAAATGAGTTCAGGGCCAGCCTGAACTGCATAGTGAGACCCTGTTTTAAAAAGACAGAAAAAAAAAAAAAAGAAAAGAAAAGAAAGAAAGTTGCCTGATTGGAGGGAGATGCAGATGTATTAACAGCTACTTGATGTACTACTGCATGAGGACGTGTGGCATAGTGGTGCATGCCTATAATCCCAGCGCTCCAGAGACTGAGGCAGGAGGATCACTGAAAGTTTGAGACTAGCCTGAGCTAAAAAGTGAGCTCAAGGCCAGCCTGCACTGCATAGGGAGATCCTGTCTTAAAAAGACCAAAAAAAAAAAAAAAGTTACTGCAGAAGGCAATGCCATACTAGTATTATGCCTGAGGCTCACAGTAACACAGAGAAGGAAGCCATTAATTCCATCATATGCATGCATGATGATGGGAGTAGTGGTGTTTGTGTAGGAAGTGGGAGATCAGATATGATGCTGAGCTGGGTTTTAGGAAAAGAATAGTTTTCCAGGTAACAAGGTGGACTTCCTAGACATGAGTCATCACAAACAGAAGCATTCTAAAAAGCAGCACAATGAGCTGAAGAGCCAGGATAGAAGACTGCGTCTCAAGATACAGAACTGCCTAAATAAACAGAAGGAGCCTGAGAAGAGCCTTGCTGAAGAGTCTGAACTTCCCTCCTGATAGGTGTTGCTTGAAACATCACTCTGGTGGTGACGGGATTGGAGGTGGTCAGCAATGAGGCAAAAAGTGTGGCTACTGGTCAGGAGGTTTTGCAGTTGTCCAGGTGCGGATGATGAGTACTCTGACTTAAGTATTTGCCGCAGAGCTGAAGAGGCAGGAGATAAATTAGAGATTTTTTTTTTTTAAGAAGATAAAGCCAAAAGAGTTGGTGACCTATTGGATGCGGGAGAATAAGAGAGGAGACCAAGGGACTTACTGAAAAGGACTGGGTGGTGAAGTGTAAAATGATGCTATTAACAATTATAGGGAAATTGGAGTCGGATGTGAGAAATAATTCTGTTGGTTTTGGATATGTAGAGTTTGTGTCTTAGACAGCTGGGAGGAAAATCTGGCTCCTCTTTTCTTTCCAGAATAGCAGTCCTTGGACCAGTCAGATCCTTGGGCCAGTTTCCTGTGGGGCCTAACAAGGAGTAACATTCTCAAAGACCTTGCTAGCATTTCTGAGTGTCATATCCTTCAAGTATAAAATCTGGGTATTAAAAACTCCTGGGTCTCCACTGTTAGAAGAATAGGTTATGGATAACTGTATTTATTAAAAATCAGACACTTACTCCAGTGGAACAAATTCATCTGGCTCTTGCAAACACTAGACTTTTTATAAAGAAACCATTTCTATCCAGTAGTCTCCATCTCTGACCACTTCTGGCTCTCAACTGTCTCCTAAAAGCCCCTCTTCTTCCTTTGGGTTGATTTTTAAAAGAGAATGGGGCTGTACCGTGTGCAGCCTGGTTACCTCTGACTACTGGAGAAAACCTGAAGTTTTGAGGACTGGACCCTTTTCTAGTCACCACCTCTGACCAACTGTCTTTGACGCTGCCACAAGACTGTTTGTAGTTTCAACCCTTTACAAAAAGAGGAGGCTTGAATCCTCCCCCACCTCAACTTGAATATCCAGCGCTCACCAGGCGGTGGCACGGCCGAGCACGTGGCTCCTCTAGGGGCTGTTTTGTTGAGGGTCCTCCTAGGGAAGGGAACCCAGGAGGTCGAGAGGCTGGCGCGCCATCCCGGTCGTGGCCACCTCCCTGGTTCCTATGGCCGATGGCCAAAGGCAGAGGCACGCCCTGTGTCCCACTCCCACGTTCCTAGGATGCTGTCAGAAGCTGCTCTCTCTTCTCCGCCCTCTCCTCACGCACTACCCCCACGGTCGCCAATAAATCCCAAGAGCAAAGGGTGGCACGATCCTCCCGCGCGTCCCTGCGGGCTTGAAGGCGAGCACTAAAGCAGCGCAACCCTAAGCTTCCCCTGCAGAAGCCGCGCTCCCCACTAGCTCCGGGGGCAGAGGGGGCGCGAGAGAGCCAGTGGGCGGGCGTCCCAGCCTCCGCATCCTCCACCAAGTGCAGGCGCGCGGGGAGGGAGCGCTGCGTTGCGCTGCGCTGCGCATCGCGGCCCGCTCGCTGCCTGCCCCCTGCCCGAGCGGGGCCACCTCCCCGGCCGCCCGCGGAGGGCTACGAGGCGCTAACGTAACGCTGTTTCCGGTTTTCCAGCGGGCTCTGTTTCCCCTCCCAAGGCGGCGGCGGCGGAGCGGCGGAGCCCCCCAAATGGCCTGGCCAGATGCGGCAGGTTTGCTGCTCAGCGCTGCCGCCGCCGCCGCCACCACCGCCACTGGAGAAGGCTCCGAGCAGCAGCCACAGCGACAGCAGCAACAGAAGCAGCAGCAGCGAGACGAGCAGCAGCAGCGGCGAGAGCGGCAGCAGCAGCAGCAGGATCAGGAGCAGCAACAGCATCTCCCGTCCCGCTGCGCCCCCAGAGCCGCAGCCGCAGCCCCGCAGCCCCGCAGCCCCGAGAGCCGCCGCCCGCCCGCGAGCCACAGCCGCCGGCGGCATGAGGCGCGACCCGGCCCCCGGCTTCTCCATGCTGCTCTTCGGTGTGTCGCTCGCCTGCTACTCGCCCAGCCTCAAGTCGGTGCAGGACCAGGCGTACAAGGCACCCGTGGTGGTGGAGGGCAAGGTCCAGGGGCTGGCTCCGGCCAGCGGCGCCAGCTCCAACAGCACTCGCGAGCCGCCCGCCTCGGGTCGAGTGGCGCTGGTGAAGGTGCTGGACAAGTGGCCGCTCCGGAGCGGGGGGCTGCAGCGCGAGCAGGTGATCAGCGTGGGCTCCTGCGCGCCGCTCGAAAGGAACCAGCGCTACATCTTTTTTCTGGAGCCCACGGAGCAGCCCTTAGTCTTTAAGACTGCCTTTGCCCCCCTCGACACCAACGGCAAAAACCTCAAGAAGGAGGTGGGCAAGATCCTATGCACTGATTGCGGTGAGTCGCCCCCTCCCTCTGCCAGAGGAAGGGGGGAGGGGCGAGGTGGTAGAAAATGGGGGTGGGGCGGGGAGGTGCGGCAGGTGCCCAGGCCTGTCAGCGTCCAGCCGCTGGTGGGGGGGGGCGCCCTCAGAGCAGGGCGACTGGCACGGGTGGTGAGGGGGTTGGGGTTGGAGAGAAGGAGGGTCAGGCGCAAAGTGTGCCAGGGGCTGGGGGGCGGGGGAGGTGCCGGCCTGTGCCAGCAGGGATCTGCGGCTGATGTATGGCATGTGGGGCTGGAAAGCTGCCATCATAGCCCAGTAGCGGAAGGAAAAACGGAGAGGTCCGGGCAGTGCTGTCCTGAAGCTCAGTGAGTCAGGAGTGACCCTCGGAGGCCTTGTGCGCTCCACTCCCAAGGGCCTGGCTTGCCCAGGCTGGCAGGGTCTGCAGAAGCAGCTGGGCAGATTCCCAGGCGGTGAAGGCCTTCGCTTACAAGTTCTCCTAGGGAATGAACACCCCCGCCCCCTCCTTCCTCTCTGAGGCTCGCTGCTCTGCTCATCCACACCGCTGGCGCAGGCAGAGTTGGACTTTTTCTGCTACTGTTTTCTGTCCTCCATGTGGCACTGGGTTTTGTTTTTTTGTGCTTTTTTTTTCCTCCATCGTGATTGCCTGTCTTTGCTAAGTGGGTAGCCTTCCCCTTACCTTCAGGTTCAGTGAGCAGACGCCTTCTGTAGCAGTTTCTGGAGGATCTTAGTAGGTCTTTTGATGATGATGATGGTGATGATGATGATGATGATGATGATGAAAAAGAAATAGAGTAACTTCTGCTGAATGCTGTCAGTTCAGCTGTGACATCTTGCTGACTGGTTGAACTGACTGCATCTCTTTATCTTCATGATGGTGGGTGCTGCACAGGAATGCAGGTGATTAGAAACAAAACTGAAATCTGTAGATCTGGGTACCCTGGAATGGAGGTCTCCTGGGTCGTGTGAAAAGGCAAAGAAACGTCAGTTTAAGAGCTTTTTCTTCTTGTCCCTCCATTCAGCACTTACTTCTCAGGAAGATATTTTAAACAGAATTGTCCCCTCCTTGGAGTATTCACTGTTAGTTTGTCTTGTACCTATTCATACTGTGGCTTCATCTTGTTCCAACTCAGGCTAAATTTACAGCATTTGGAGTGACTGTGAGCTATGTAATCAATCACTAACTTGTAGTAGGTGTCTTAGACTCTTATAGAAGTTCATATGTTTACCACTTTACCAGCTGAATCTGGGTAGTGTAAACAAGCGTGAGTTGCAAAATATGTGCAAACGGCTCACTGGAAGTTTTGTTGCACCCATCTTTCTATAGAGATCAATGTTTTTGACTTTTGGAAGCTTCTCTGTCTCGCTTTTCCAAGAGGCAAATTTTAGGAGTTGAGTTGTGGGAGTATATCCAGGCACTATGTTAAGCTGTGATCACTTTAATGAGAAGAATTTTGGCAGTGTCTTAATAAGAAAGGAAAAAACTTTGGGGATAACAGCAATTTATGACTCTGATACTACTCTAAGGAATATTGTTGACTGCTTTTTAATGTTCATTTTATGCTCTGAAATGTTTTATGGTGATAAGTTGAGGCCAGTTAAGAATTCTAAATTTTTTATTCTATTAAGTATTTTGTCTGAGACCCCCTGGGGAGCTGTGGAACTGTACCATGCAGTGGAGATAGATAGTAAAAACACTTATTGAACCTTATCCAAGGACAGCTTCTGTTTTGTTTTTTGTTAAATTGTTCCTGAATATGCAAGTGCACAGCTTCAAATGATCTCTAGCCTAGGCCCCTGAAGACCTGCTAGTGATTGTCAGATAATCCCAAAGAGAAAGGGGTTTCTCCCTTTGTCCCCCTTTCCTACTTGCTTCTCTCGACTTACGTATTGTCAGTTCCACCTTGTTTGCTTTAATTAGCTTTTGATAGCTTAACAGTTGAATGCTGAGACATTGAAAGGTTTGGGAGTCAGAAATACAGTCTGCTTTTAGGTTATGGCCTTCTCATGTTATTAAACTAACATGTGTAGCACACTTCTCAAAAAGATAAATTTAGGATTGCAATCACTGGTAAAGGGAAGGCCCTCACACATCATAAATTATCAAGGAGCAGGAATACCTATGGCAGTAAATATTTTAGAATGCAAAACAATTGCTTTGAATTGATAGTGTATAATAAATGTCCAGGGAGCTTTACATAAGGGAATTAGAAATCAAAGGGCATATTTCTGAATGGAGATTTGTGGAAGTGGTGATAGTATGGTAGAAGACTATAAACTTATTTTCTTATTTTCTACTATGTGGTTAAAGAAAACATAGACAGTAATGGTATATTAAATAAGGAAACAAAATCATCCTAACTAACCACAACACCTTCCTTGTGCTCAGCAGGAAGTAACCAACAAATTCATTTTCTGTTTTCTATTCTAAAAAAAACCCTCTGGGCTACAGGGTCATTGAGAATGTTTTCTCCTTGGAGCAGACTTGCCCATTGCAAAATAGGGAAACTGGCACTTGAAACTTGACATCCTGGCCGTTACATTGAGCAACTGAGGTTGAATTGTTACTTTGTTTTGCCGGCTTCAGCTCTGAATGTGTCTGGGGGTTAGAGGTTTGGTTCCTGGGAGGTGATCAGAAAAGCTGTGTTTTGTGGTGGAAGGCAATACTTTGGGATAGTGTACCATAGGTACGAATATTTTGGGCTTAAAAGTTGACACATGCCTCAGTAACATCCGTATAAGAGTCATATTGGACACCTTCTAAAGGTCCTCATGAATGGCTAATTTCAACTGTGGAATGTTGACTTGAAGTCCAAGCTCTCAAGTGGGAAATGGTAGAGTGGTGTTGTTAGAATAGTGATACCTGCTAAGAGGGAATTTTTACAGATCTAATGTGAATTATTTATCCAGAAATACTATCTCTGGTGGTCAAGACATGACTAATATCTGTGCGTTTTTAAGAAACCTGCATACCTGAAGGTGTTTTCTTTGCCTTTGTGGAAAGAAGAAAAAGAGTTGGAAAGACCTCACAAGGATCAGCAACTCCATGCCATGCTATAAAAACATCCTATTCTGTAAATAATCCTGCATTTTAAAAGATAGCTCCATTTTGATATAATTGCACCCTATCTTATTGTTTTTTTATGTGCATGTTTTAAAGCTGTTTCCCTTGTTGAATAGTTGCAGTATGTAGCTATATATATATATTTTTTTTCTTCCTTTGGGATTTGGTGATTTTTAGTTTTCCAGTGTATAATACACAGTACTTTGTTGTTAAACATGGACAAGGTGTATATCTTGGAGAGTTTATGTTCTTTAGGATAGTTTTAAGTTAATTTGGCAGCCAGAATTACATATTAGAGAAAGGTAGTTCACAAAATTCAGTATGGTGAAAGCAAATGAATATTTTTAAAATGCTGTTTATTTAAAGAATCTTTTCTTCCCCAGCCAGCTGGAAACCCAGCTGTGCTGCAGCTTAAAGATGGGAAAGTGAAACTAGATTAGAAACTGACCAGTCCTGGTGGTAAAGAGGCAGTTTGGTTATAGATTTGGGATTGAATGCTCTACCTAAAGGCATTATTTCTTGTAGTGTCTGTTTTCCTCTTCCGATTGCAATTTTGGAGGCAGAAACAATATCTTATCTTTGAAATCTTCTTTGTTTTGGTTCTCCTGTTTTCCTGCCCCACTCTCCTCCCCAGTGCTCCATATTGTGCGTGGTGTGTGGAAGGACTCTTCTAAGTGTCTTGAATAAAGTCAAGTGAAAAGTTCAAAAAGAAAGCCTCTAGATTCATGATAAAACAATCTTAACTCTGATCTGTGACACAAAGTACTATGTTGAAAAGCTGAGTTTGATGACAGCCTTTACCTGTCGCTATGGGAACAGTTTTTCCAAAGGAGTCCTTATCAACTAGAGTACTTAAACCACAACATGCTTAATCATTGTGCTGATTAGTGTTAATGGGACCTGAGCAATGGGGAATAGTTTTTGCTGGAGGAGATTCACTTTTTTTGTGTGTGTGGGGGGCGGGAAGTAATAGTATCCCACTCTGAATTTAAATAAAAACAAAAAAACTACTTGAATTAACAAAGAGTTTGGGATCTAGATAGGATGGTATGTGAACAGTCTAAGTGAGTTGCTTCCTTTTGGCTTCCAGTCAAAGCCAGAGTGCTTCCTCTTTACCATCCTCTATTATCTAGGACATTTACGCTTTATTTTCTAATAACAGTTATTTTTAAAAATAAAATCGAGGTTCTATTTTTGGATATGTAGCACATTTAAATGGCTCAAAATCCAGAAGGTACATAAGAATATGTAGTGAAGTGTCCCTCTGAATCCTGTCCTCAGCTACATAGGTCTAAGGCAGTCGTAAAATAACTGATTCTTGAAATGTGCATTTCTCTAAAAAACCAAAATGTTTTTCAAAGTAGTCTTCTATGTTTCTTAAACTGACAAAGAATGTTAATTTTGCCATTCAGCCATTTTTATGTTAAAAATTTCCCAGGTGATACAATTGTTTTTAATCTCTAGCCCAAGGTCTTGACTATCTAGGTTTTATTATATCTGAGTCCTTTTTAATCTCAAATTATCTAATCAAAGGGTGCAGATATAATCTTTGGATAAGAAATGAAAATACTAAGTTATTTTTCAGATATTTTGCCATTAAGTCGTTCTCCTTAACAATGAATTTTGTGAGTCTTGATTGGGATGCTTGAAGGAAAGATTCAAAGGTTTGTCACTGAGACTTAGGAGCCCATCCAGGGATTTGTCACTGTTGCCCCTGGGCAACAGCTCCACTCATAAAGCAGTTCATACTTTTTCACTGTCTTGGTAATTTCACTGTAGTGTCCATGTAGGAAATCACAAGATCTCATAGACAAAAAGAGAAAACTCTAGAGTATACGTCTGATTAGATTCTTATCAGAAACCAAAGACCCCAGTTATAAAGGAAGAGTTTAATTTTGACCATATGCGGATGTATGATTCCGGGGATTTTGCCCCTGAAAATTGCTTTGAAATGAGCTTATAAGGTGACTGATTTGAACATAGTGTTTAAATTTCAGAGGATCAGGGAATTGCCATTTGGATAAGAAGGAAAAAAGTAAATGTGCAAATATCTAACCAGTAGGAAGTCTTAACCTTCTAAATCCTGTTGGCTTAAGGGCATTTGGTAATTCTGAATATTGATTTGGGAAAGAAATGGTGATATCAGTATCAGTGAAGTTTTCCCTGTGCAGCCTAAGAACTTATTCTTGGTCTTTCTTTTTAAAGCCTGAAGTGTGGTTAATGTAATTTGCACTAAAGGTAAAAGGAACCTACCTTCCCCCGCCACACTCAGTTTTAAGTTTGGATGGATGGATGTGGGATGAGGATTTTTGTCTTGTTTCTAGCAAATTAAGCCTCTCCGCCCACTTACTTTTTGGAATTTGTACATAGGAATAAATCTACTTTATGAATTTTAAAAGATGACATGGGGAGCTCTTTAGAAAACTGAGGCAAGTGGATGAATTGACCGTGGAAGTGCTAAATTATGACAAGTTTGAAAAATGACTGTCTTATGTGAAATTAAACTCTTTTAATAATGACAATACACACAAGTGAATATTGCTGAGCTAGAGCACCATGCAAGGCTCTAAGAATTTAAGCAAACACATAGGATGATTAAAAAGCATTAGGATAACATGAAAAAGACATACCATACCCATGTGAGGAATTTTTACCAACTAGGGTCAAAAGACAGATTCAGGTCAATCGCTACTGATCAGCTGTGGTGCTTTCAATAATTATGAAACAAGGTGAAATTAAAGAACGTTTTTTTCAGTCTAGTTGCTGCAGGGAGAGAATGCCATACGAGCTCCAATCTTCAGTCGCATTCCCTTCCCACTCTGTATAAGCAGTGAGAGTCAAATGGCCTCTCCAGGGACCTTCTCTGGGACAGAGGCCTAGCATCTCCAGAGCCTGACTGTGCTGCTGGTTTCTCGAGGATGGGCAGGATGTGATTTAACATTTTGTTTCTCCTTGCAGATGTTTCCAGAGTAGCTGAGGCACAGCCTGTAGGGTTTCTGTGTATTAGCACCACAGATCTCTCTCAAGATGTGATGGGTTTACCTTTTATTCTCTCCAGAACCAGAATCCTTGCCTATCCATTAGCTCGCCTACCCCTTTCCTCCTTGGCTTATTTTATAAAGACTAAGGCTCTGTCTTTGCCCACTAGGCTGATAGGTTCTACTTGATTTTGATCTTGATATTGGTCCAATGAACAGAAGCCAGGATGAACTAATGCTTCTCAGAACTGAATCAATGGAAAGTCATCACATGCCTGAATACCTAATTAAACACATGGAAAAGTCATAGTAGTTATCACCAAATGGATCTTGCACACATCACTAATTCTGTTGTGACAAGTGATGTGATTTGGTATTCCAAAGGCCATATTGTTTAAAAAGCTTTCTTTTAATTCCATCGTTTAAGATGTTTTGCTTTAGCAAGTATTTGAATATGTACTTTATGTAAAGAAATAGATACTTTGGAAGAAATAGGTGCTTCAGGGGAGTTGCATCAGACGTAGCCCTTACCATCAATGAATTTACAGTTTAGGAATATAAAAGGAGAGCAGTACTTCAGTCTCGATTATGATAAATCCTGTAAGATATGCCAGTACAGTGCTTTTGGGAGAAGAAGGGTCATAGAGGAAAGAAAGATAGTATCTGGTTAAGGGATTAGAGAAAATTTCTTGGAGATGTAGTTTGAGATGAGAGTAAGAGGCAGACAAGGTAAGAGTGGTGTGGGGATAAAGAGAGATGAATCAATTGATTAAATCAGTCCCATGCAGAGAAAGCAACATTCTTGGGAGAAGAGGGGTGTATCTGTGGTTGACAAAATAGCAAGCAAAGGGAGAAAAGGGTAAGGAGGCTGGAGAAGTATTTTAGGATGATAGTTTCACTAGTCTTAAATACTAGACTGATAAGGTTATTTCTAATTATGTAAGCAGTATTTGAAGTTTTAGGTTAAAAACAGCTTATTAATGTTTAGTAGTTAACTGGTGAATGAGGCTTTTACACATTTTGCTAACTTTTCCATTAACGTATCATGTTTTTTTTGATGCTATTATAAATGGTATTATTCACTTAATTTTATTTTCCAGTTATTCTTGCTAGTATAGTAGTCCCTTAGTATCCAAGGGGTACTGGTTCCAGCACCCATCATGAATACCAAAATCCATGGATACTTAAGTCCCCTTAAATAAATTGTAGTATTTTCATATAACTTACACCCATAGCCTCCTATAAACCTTAAATAATCTCTCTATTACCCGTGATACCTACTGCAGTGTAAATGCTACGTGAATAGTGTTTAGGGGATAATGACAAGGAAAAAGCCCATAGTGTTTCAGTCCAGGTATAACTATGATAGTCTGTTGGTAGATGCAAAACCCAAAGAGAGCAGGGGCTGGCGAAATAGGGTCAGATGATTTTTCTTTCGGTTTATTTTTATAGTGCTATACTAGGCAAATGCTCTTCACTGAGCTGTACCTCAAACCCCCTTCCTTTTTTTAATGTTGACTTAGTACTGTGTGACTTTAATAATTCACTTATTAGTTGTAATAAACATTTTTCCTTTTATTTAAAATTTTTTTTGTAGATTCTTGGGGCCTTTCTCTGTTGCCAGTAAGGGGAAAGGTTTACTTTTTTCTAATTGTTTCATCATTTATTTCTTTTTCTCTCCTTATTGAACTGGTTAGGACTTTCAAGTACAATGTTGTAAAGGTATGTTGAGAGCAGACATCCTTTTCAATTTATGAGGGAAAGCATTTAGACTTTCACTGTTAGTTATGATGTCAGCTAATCACTTTTCAGATAGATGCATTTCCTTTAATGGAGTCTGCTACGTCAGGCTTGGTGGCATGTGCTTGTAATCCCAGCACTCAGGAGGCTGAAGCAGAAGGATGGCTGTGAGTTAAGGACACCCTGGGCTACAAACTGAGTTCAAGTCCAGCCTGAATTGCATAGTGAAACCCTGTCTCAAAAAGACAGGAAGAGGAAAAGGAAGAAGAAAAAAAGAAGGAAGGAAGGAAGGAAGGAAGAAAGAGAGAAAGAAAAGAAGAAGAAAAAAAAGAAAAGGAAGAAGTCTGCTAAATACAGTATGATGAGTAAGCACTTGGGGTCTATAGTCAGATGGATGTGGGTTTGAAGATAATTGTTTGCTTTCCCCAGATGGGCGATGTTGGGCAAGTTATCGTCTTAGTTTTCTATAAATGGAGATTATGTTAATAATACTTAATAGGATTGCTGTATTAAATGAGATAGTGCATACAAAATGATTAACATCACTTACTGCACATTTATTGTTGACAAAATCTTATGAACATAGACTAATGTGAGTAGAAAGACTAGGTAAATGAAAAAACTTAAATTCTAGAAACAGACTGAGGAGAGGAAAAAGGGGGGAGTTTTTATGAACAACTGTATTTTTCATTTAGATATTCCTATTTATCTCAAGTTGAGAGCTAACTGGATTGGGCTGACAGAGATGAGGGTAAGAAGGGAGTAGGTTGTGTGTATAATTTTTTTTTTTTTTTTTTAGTGAAGCTCATACCAGTCTCAGTGTGAATCCTGGACCTATGTAGGTCTCACCTAAGACTCAGATCTTGATGTGCCCATGAGTATTTTTCAGAAGTTCCTAATGGACATTGTTTTCCTCAGTTTCACGAATGAGAAGAGTCACATCCATACTCCATCATGCCTGTTTCAAAATATCAACATGGTTGTGGGGTAAAATGACTTCTTCAGTCATGTAAGGCCTGCACTTTAACTTTAGTCAGACTTAGTTTGCATTTTACACTTGTCAGGAAGAATTGCTGAAAGTCCCTGGAAAATGGAATTTCCTTATTTTCAAAGAAAGCAGAGTCTCTCACTCACTCTGATTTGATTTGGGGGTTTCCAGATTCAGGGCTGAGCTCACATTGAATCACTTATTCTCTTTCCTTGCTTCTGTACTGAGTTGGGTCTGGTAACTGCCCATGATAAAAAAAAAAAAAGTAGTGATAAAGTCTTGTAAGAGGTGACATGTTTTAGAGTTTGTGGGGCTTTATTTTTACTTTAGTTTGTCATTTTATTAGTAAATGTTTGTAATACATAATAAATATGTTCATCGTGGAATTTAATTTAATTTTAATTAGTTAACTGATATGAGGAACCTGATTAGAGTGTGAAATTTTGCTCTTCCTAAATGCTTGTAGGACAGAAGACTGTTGGTTTGGGATCTTCTCTGTTTGCTGGGTTTTGCTAACCCTCAGGTGGTTGGCCTACCATGAATCCCCTGATCTTAAGTATTATTAATTTTTTCTTGTTCTTAGAGTCAGTATTTATGGCCTGTATCATTTATATGACACTAGTCATTTGATGCTATGCATTGTCTACTGTCCTTTGATTAGTATCTTATCTCTTTCACCAGATTATAAAATCTTTGGGGGCGGAAACTTAAAATATGGGTAAGTAAACATTTGAGTGCTGACTACTGCTGAGTAAAAAGGCAGCAATGAGCCCATTTGATTCTTCTATCAACTACTTTTGTCCTAGACAACTTACAAAATCTCTCAAGTGGCCTAGCACCAGGGACTAGATGGAGAGTGTCTTCCGGTATTTTGAAAAGAGCAGAATTTTGCTTCTCAATCATGTTTCAGTTAGTTTTTCTCAATAGTTCATAGTTTCTTCATTTTCTTGCAAGTAATTATCTTTTTATGAGCTGTAGAATTATCTCTGGGTAGTCTTCCTCACATATGTCAATATTTTGGTTTGTGTTTCCTTTCTGTCTTGGTTAGTTAGCATTCTACAAAATTTACCAGTTTCACCTGACACCTGAGAATTTTTTTGACTTTTTATTTTATTGGTACATTTTAATATAAAATGATAACATTAATCATAGGGACTTTGTATCTGTACATGATAGCCACCTGAGAGCTTTTCATTCTGATTTTCATTAGAGTGTCCAGTTGTACTCTGTTAATCTAACTTGTTCATGCTTCAAGGTGAATACCTGAAGAAGAGGTTTGACCAGGTTCCATTTCTGTAGTAAACTGAAATCATAAATTTGCTTAGTAGATAGCTGAGAGGCTTCTAGAAGCAGTACAGGTTCTTAGATCACTGTTTTCTTTGAAAGGGAAGATGGTGGGAACCCTATGTTTCTTGCTAATGGGTATCTTTTGTCATGTCCATTCTTTCATTCTTTCCTTGAAATGAGGCATTTTGTCCATATTTCTTTGGCTGAAGTACTGGGTGGAGGAAGTGGTGCTCAGGTTCTCCAGATGGAGCCGTCTTCCTGACACTTGATCTCCTTGAGCCAATGTCCTTTCTACTGGTAACTATGGCCACAGGTATAATTTCAATATGGTGTGTCATGCACGTGCTTAGAGCTTTGATGCATTTCACAAGCACAGCCTAATTGATAACTGCTTTAGAAAGGAGGTTTATTTACTGTTAGAATGGAACAGATTGCCTTAGAAAGGAGGTTTATTTACTGTTAGAATGGAACAGATTAGGTAGATGTCTGTCTGAATCTGTCTTGGTTTGTGTTTCCTTTCTGTCTTGGTTGTCTAAAAGTCAAAATTGGGTGAGAGAACACAGCAGGCCTGCAACCATGGCAACTTTCCCCAATTGATGTTGGTTGATTTGATATCAGGCCAAAAAAGTACTGAAGAGAAGTTTTTTTAAAAAAGGAAAGAGAGGAGTCTCAGACTATGACATGGTCCATTTTTCACAGAGCAAACCAAGGCCCATAAGTGAAATTTCTTTCAAAAAGAATAGCAGGCTTCCCTACTTACTCTTAGTTGGTTTCTTTGCATGGGTTTTGCGTCTGAGAGCCTCTTACCTGCGGCTCCACCTCTCCGGCCTCTCCCTGTCTCACTTCGCATCTTCCTGCTCAGACTTGCTGACTTACTCTCACGCTTGTCATTAATGCAACAGTCACTCTTCAGTCCCCATTTCCAAGAATCAGAAAAATCTCCAGAAATTTCTAGTATGAAGTTCTTCACCCTTTCTTGGACTTTAGATCTGACAGTGGGGAAAGTAGGATCAAGGATGGGGTAGAATTTAAATGGAATCACATCTAACAGATCTGGCTACAATTCTTCCAGATTGGGTTCTTTTGGACAAAATGTGAAGTTTTTCCAGGAAGGCCTCTGTCATATTTCCAAGTGTCATCTCAAAGGGACTACTAAGAAGTGTAGTGAAATTTAGTACTTAAGTTGTCTTGCCAAGTACTAACAGGGATCCTTTCCCAGTGGTACCTCTAGGGCCCAGCGCAGGTGGTTCATGCTAATTCTGAGAAATCCCTAAGATGTGGGAGTGGGTGGTGTCACCCTCTGGGCAGAGCAAGATGCTGCCTTCTGTAGGAGAAACCCTTTGCTGTTGTGAAATAATTGAATCTGTAGGTTGAGGAGGCACATGAGTGCTATCTTTGCTTCTCACTATATTAATTACCCAAGAGGGATTCCACTATATGTGACATCTGCTCGGGTAACAGTGAGGGCAGTGGGAGTAAGCCCTGATGCCATTGGGAGTACTGTCTACATCTCGACCACCTTTACCCCTGAGACTACCTGCATCACCACACAGTGTGGGCTTTGTGCTACTCTGGGTGGTGTCACAGCCACAGGGCTTCTCACCGAGTGGTCTAACCAGAGCTTGTACAGAGAGAAATAAAAGTCAGAATTGTTGATTTGTGTTGCTTCTGTGAAGGGATCACTTAAAACTTTAGTGCATGCTAGGAAGCTGTGTCTAAAAGAAAAAAATAGCCTGATCTGGTAGAAGTGAGTGCTGTCATTGTAAGAGGAAGAAGTGCTAAGGGCAATAGTGTTGCTCTATCGGAGGACTCAGGGTAATCTAATGGATGTTATTGTCCATGCACTGGTACAAAGATTCCTGTCTTTGGAAGAGTTTGCTACTAAGACTTGTGCACTTGGGGGTGGGCCTTGTGGCTGGCTTGTTATTGACCTAATCCCCCTTAAAGACAAGCTAGTTTGTGGATCCTGCCTTGAGTTCCTCCAGTGCTGTCATCAACACAGTATTTGGTTTTTCTGGTGTGTATTTCACTTGCTTCTTTCTCCCCCTGCCCCATGCCTTTTGGATCATTCCATCATGGGCTCTTCTTCCTTTGGCCACCTTGTAAAGGATACAGTCCCAAAGCGCTGTCCTCGGTTCTCTTCTCAGGTTATGTAATCTGTTTTGAAAATTTCACCCATATCCAGTAGAGTGGGTAAGACTACGTGCTCTAGAGCTGGCTTTTCACTCAAGCAGTTCTTTCTCTGTGACTTACCAGTCATATCACTGTAGACAAATTAATCAACCTCTTTGTGCAAAACTGAAAACTGGAGTTAGTAATGCCTCCTCTTAGCACATGGTAAGACTTGATGAGTAATTCAGTGTGTATGGTGTGCTGAAGACAGCACCTGCTTGGAGAATGCATTTATTGCAGATGGGCTGCAGTCACTGCTACTGTTAAGTGTTAGTGGACAAGTGGTTTTGGCTTCCGAGTGACCATTATCCAAACCCTATCTCTATTTCTTGCTAGCTATGTGAACTTGGGAAAAGCCCCTGAATTTGATTGAGTTCTAGTTTTCAGCTGCATGTGGCATGTTGTTTCATTTATCTGTTGCTGCATAAAAATACACCTCAAAATATGATGGAGTAAGCCCACACTGGTTATTTCTTATAATCTCCCACAGTTCTGGGGCTTGAGGGACTCAGTTAGTAGGATTAGTATCTTTCAGGTGGTTAGATGGTAGCTGGACAGTCAGTCACTGAGCCAGGCCAAGGAGAGTTTCAAAGTTTCTTCTCTGACATATCCAGCAGATGCTGTCGGCTGGCTTTCATCTGGAAGTTTAGCTGGGGCTGAGGGCCAAGGACTTTGCCTGGGTTGCTTCACTGCAGAGTGCACATCCCCAGAGAGGGCCAGGCAAGAGCTATATTGTCTACTGCAACCTGGCCTCAGACACCACATAGAATCCCTTTACAATATTCAGTTTGTTCAAAGAAAGATACTAAATCCTGACCAGATTTAAGAGAAGATATACACTCTGCTTCTAGATTGAAGGAGTGTCAGAGAAATCATGGACAGTAATTACAAATTTTCCCCATGCATGAAAAATGCACTCATCCCCACCTTGGACACTGCCCTCTTCAAAAGAAGGTCTCATTTATTATGGAGTCAGGCGCAGGCTCAGAGGTCAGGTCCCGTCACGTATATAAGGGGTAGGTGTAGATGAGATGCTGCTAGTATGGTTGCTTGAGCGCAGCAAGTTTAGCACTGGTCCTCTGGTTCTGATGACTGGGACTAATACGAGAAGTTATCTGCCCTTTACCCTGAAAACAGTACTGAGACAGATATAGGAGAACTACCATAGATGGCACCTTTTTAAAAAACATGGCAATGGTTACGTTTTAAATTGTTTTTTTTGTGTGTGTGTGTGTTTTTTTTTTTGTTTTTTTTGCCAGGGATATGGCTCAACAGTGCAGCATCTGCCTGGCAAGTGTGAGGTTCTGAAAGTGAGGGGGAAGGTTTTTTTGAGACAGGGTCTTGTTTTGTAGTTCAGGCTGGTCTTAAATTTACTGGGTAGCCCAAACTGGCCTCCAATTTTTGGTGATCCTCCTGCTTGTACCTCCTAAGTGCTGGGATTACAGGTGTGCATTACTGTGCATGGCAATTTTTAAATTTTAAAATTTGAAAGAACTGTATACCTACAAGAAGTTTGCAAAAATAACACAATGTTTCCAAATACCCTTTGCCCAGCTTCCCCAAATTATAAAATGTACAAAATTATCAAAACCAAGAAGTTAATTCTATTCCTGCAATTCTATTAATTAATCTATAGATGTTATTCTAATTTTGTCAATTGTTTTACTAATGGCTTTTTTCTGGTTCAGGATTTAATCTAGGATCCCACATCATCCATTCTGGTCGTGTCTCTTTAGTCTTCCCTCTGGGGCAGATGTTTCCGTTAAGAAGGAGGAGGAATTAGCCACCAGTTCCTAGAAGATACGAAATTTAACCAGGTGTATAAGTAGGCTACTGCCTATGAATGATGCTCTACTGTTCTTGCTTCTGTTCTATGGACTCCTGGTTCTTCCCTCTGAGTTAACCTTCCTTTTATATAAAATGTAAACTATGTTTTCAGCTAAGCAGTTTCTGCAACCCGCTTTCTCTTGTAGTTGTAGCTTTGAGTCCAAGCTGGTTGTGTTCCTGCTAGTACAATTCTTTCTTAAAATGTTTGGTTTTTCAGTGAAATGTCTTGGCATCCACTACACTAGGCAAAAGCCACATCCACAACTCTCTTCAAGATAAAACTCTTCCCCACACTGAGTGCCCTATGAGGCTGCTGTGGGACAGTACACTCAAGATTAGCAGCAGGCTCTACAAGATACATTCTTAAGATCCATGGATGGTCTTTTGTTGGTCAAGATTCTTTGTGACATTGTATTTGATCTTTCAAATCAAATATCTTGTAAGTCAAAATACCTTAAACTGAGAACAGTGTCTTTTTACCATATCCTATTCTATTTAGGACATTCCCATCTATTTAATCTTCCAAGCTATTACACATGTCAGAATCATCTCCAGCTCTTTTGTCACTGTATCCCTTACACACAGTAAATTGACAAATCATGACAGTTTTTTACTACTGCAAAATCTCTTCAATTCGGTTCTTTTCATTCAAAATGTTCTAGTTGAGTGCTGTATCTCACCTACACTACCATAGTAGCCACACATGAAACTCCTTACCTTCAGAGACTGTTCTCTTCCATCCCACCCAGAAATCTGACATCTCACTGTCAATGGAATAAAGTGAAACTCTTTACAGGACACCCAAGACTTTCCATAATTTGGCCCCTGTCTGCTTGTAAGCCTTTAGCCTACTCTTCTACACATGCTTTCTGTTATAGCCAAATCATACTGCTTGAAAATTCCAAACAAATTGTACATTTTTCTTCTTTGTGCTTTTGCTCATTCTGTGTCCTTTTCTTGGCAGGCCTCTCCTTTCCTACTCAATTTCCAGCCTCCTCATTTTCCAGGCTCATCTCAAATCCCACTTCTTCTCACAGCGTTTTCTGATCCTCTTGTCAGAATGAATTGTGGCACCTGTTTGTCTCCGTAGCAGTTCAGAGCTCCTCTCTAAGCCTGGGGGAGGAGAACAGCGTGTGGATGGTCCTCCACACTGTGGGTGTCTTCAGTGCAAGAGAGAGCTGTGCCAGAAGATGTATCTTACTTATCTTTTTGTGTCTTGCTTAGGTTAGATGGCTGATAACTGCTTTGAAGAGAATCACTTTAGGATTTTACTTAGGATTAAAACTGGCCACTAATAAGCCTCTGTCTCATGGAAGGAGATCGGGCTGTAATATATTGGTAGGTATATGAAACTAGTTAAGGCAGTTACTATAGATGATAGTTGGAGAGTGGTTATAAAGTGCTATGTTGGTTTTTTTTTTTTTTTGGTTTGTTTGTTTGTTTTTACTGGGAATCAAACTCAGGACCTTATGCTTGCCAGGGAGGCGCTTATACCACTGAACTATATCCCCTGGCCTGTTGTTTGTTTTTTCAGACAAAATCTCACTATGTAGTTCAGGCTGGACTTGAACTCACTGTGTAGTCCACATTGGCCTCAAACTCAGGAATCCTCCTGCCTCAGCCTCTGGAGTGCTGCACACCAGGCTCAAAGTCTTTATTATCATTGTGGGTTTTTTTTTAAAACTATTATTGTTGCTGCTGTTTATATTTATAAACATCAAATCCCTGATATCTAGGTTAAAGCCTATGGTTTCTTAGTTTCAAGATGGAAATCATCTTGGAAATTCTGTTCAGAAATGGGAGAACTTAGTGAATTTATATAGCACTATTTTCCTATGCTTTCATGGTGATGCCTAGAATAGATGCTCAATAAATGTGAGTAGAGGGGGAAATGAGCAAAAGAACTGATTTCTTCTGTAGGATACCTATGTGTGCCCAAGGCAGCTATTCAAAATCAGCCCAGCTGAGTGAGGTGGCGCATACTTGCTGTTTCAGGACAATGAGGATGTCCACAGGTTGGAGTAGAGATACAGGAAGATAAGATTAGGAGTGCAGGAACTGGACCAGATTAAAGAGGGTCTCTAGAGCAAAGGAATATTTAGAGCTGGTTCAGGAGGTGATAGGGTGCCATCGTAGGTACTGGAGCAGAGATATGATACAGAGAGGAATACTTACAAATACTTCGTACACACAATTCAGCATGGACTGGAGTTAGAGAGCAATTGTTGCAGCTATTAGAGAATCACTTGAGGCCAGGAGTTTAAAGCCAGCCTGGACAAGACAACAAGATGACTCAAAAAAATTATATATGAAAAATTGATAAGTTGAGTGAAGGCTTATTCAGTACAAGTGATTTATCGAGGGTCCTCCTGCTACTCAGAACTTCCTACTTGGCTGAACAAATGTGTAGACAGTGTGACCAGTGGCAAGTAGATGACTGATTTGCAGTCTGAATTGGGCAGTCAGACATTACAGCACCTTCTTTAAGGTCCCTTTGGCTAGCAGAAGAATCTGGCTCATTCTTAGGTCAGGAAGAGGAAGGCCCTGTCAGTTGTTTTGTTCTGAAATGATGAGAAACTTTCCTGGAAATCTGCCTCCCCAACTCCAGTCTCAGCAACTGCTTTCTGTATGACCCAGGGTAGGTTGAACTCACATTCAAGGCTTTGTTTTCAGCAAATTTTGTTTTTTTCTTCTGCTTTGAAGACCAGTGGAGAGAGAGTTTAAAGCCAACTGGGTGAGTGATGTGGCATCGAAATAGAACCTGCATGGGTTTATAGTTTTTCTTTGAAAATTTTAGCAAAATTCTAGGCTGGGAGACACAAAATGCATGGAGTCCTAAAGCTAGACTTCCCCTGTATTCCATTCTGAATATCAGACCAAAGCCGCTACTACAAGTCTGTGATTATGATTATTGGATGGGATGGGCTGGGGCAATTTAGGAAGATGATGGGGGCCAGACCTCCTCCAGTCTTTGAAATCCACAAAGGAGGGAGAATGGGGACATGATGAATAGTTGATCAAAAAATGGGCAGTGTCCCTCCTAAGTTAGGACAGCTGGCTCAGTGATAAAATTGTTTTACTCTGTTCCTAACTCTCTGGACCAGATGCTGAAATTAACCTCTGGCACTGTCCAGCTCTCTTGCATGGGACGGAGGGCTGCCTCCTCTCTTTGCCCTCGAACAGCTATGCATTTTTCCAGGAAAGACACGAGACTATTAAAAGAGGGGGCTTGTTGGCCCCATGCACTGAATTCTAGGAAAGGGGAAGATTCCATTGACAGTTGTCTTGGAGGATGTCAGTTTTGCATCTGGTTGGATTTTTGCTTGTCCTGGAGGTTCTGTACCTTGGTGGTTTTGGTAGGGCCAGTTCAAGGTGACCTCCCTGCATTCCACAGATAGGAGAGTTGGCCTGCCTGATCTCTCTGATATTTCTGAGGAACTGATTCTGCTACAGAGCTGGGTGAACCATATGGCAGCCTAGATAACAGAGATTGTTGGCGTTTGTCAACAAAGAGAGCAGGCTTTTTGGCTATAGCAAATTCCCTAGGTAGAGTTGCAACACCATCTGTGATCATAGCATATAGGATCAGCTGGGCGGGGATACAGTTCTGTTCTCATCTACTTCCTGCCTCCAAAATAAAGGGAGAGACAGGTTCAAAAATCAAATATTGGTTAATAGATTTTTTAAAAAAGCTTTTTGATGGTATTTTCTTTGACGTATGCTAGGGAGGTCTAATAGTTGCATATCTTGGTCTTGAGGGATTTATGATTGAATGGGAATATAAGATTAACAAGTAACATAAAGCAAAAGGTATATCATAATTGCACAAAAGTAAAATAGATCATAGAATTCAGAAAAAAGAAAGACGAATTAGGGCTGGAAAGTCTCAAGGAGAGAGTTAGGACTAGAGGTCACCTATAAAGAATGAATAGATTGAGAGGCTTTAGGAGGTTGGGCAAAGGCTGTTAGGCAAAACAAAAACACAACAACAACAACAACAAAAACCAAACAACAACAGAAACCCAACATGAACAGAGGTAGAGACAAGCAAGATGTCCTTGCAGGACCATGAGGAAGTACGAGGTCTGCAGGTTGGAGTAGAAGTATAGGGAGATAAAAGTAGGAAAGCAGGATCAGGACCAGATTAAAGAGAGTCTCTAGAGGCAGACAAAGGAATATTTAGACCTGGTTCAGGAGGTGATAGGGTGCAATTTTAGGTACGGGAGCAGAGATATGATACAGAGAGGAACGTTTACAAATACTTTGTACACACAACTCAGAGCAGACTGGAATTGTGGAGGGATCCCTGTTCTGCAGAATAAGGAGGCAGTTAGAAAGTCCTAGAAGCCACAGAAACTGTGGGAGGAGGCAGGTAAACCAACAGTTTTCTTTCCAGAATCTGTGAGACTTGGGATGAGCTCATGAGCTGAGTAACAGGCATAAAGAAGAAAAAAAGGGTCAAGGCTTTGATCTTGGAAAGCTGGGAATAATTGTACCACTAATGAAAATAGAGACATTATAAATAAAAATATTTTTAAGAGGGAAAATGATGAGTTTGGCAAAGATTTTATTTATTTAACAAATAGTTACATCATATTTGTTATGTGCTTGGCACTGTTCTAATCACTTTCTAAATGTTAACTCATTTAGTTCCCACAATAACCATGTGAAATAAATATTATTATCCATTTTATTACAAAGGGTAAAACTCAAGCAGAGAGAGGTTAACAACTTGCCCAAGATCATAAACCTATAAATAGCAGAGCTGGGATTCAGAACCCAGGTCATCTATGCCGAGCTCCTCCTCATTGATGGGAGAGTCATGTGGAGAAACTGTGGATAGGAGAGGTCAAACACCGTTGGGTGCTTCTCTGCTCAGAAGGCTTTGCAGAAAATATAGAATTGAGTATGACATGGGCATAGCATCAAGGAGCTTGTGAAGATCTAGAGTCAGAATGACATTTGCTATTAAGGATGAATACTAAATTATATGCTACAAAAGAAGGAGCAGTGAAGAAGAGAAAGAGAGCCATGCAGACAAGCACACGCCTGTAAACCCACTTACTCAGGAGGTTGAGGCAGGTAGATCACAAGTCTGATTTCAACCTGAGCGACTTAGTGAAATTCTGTACCAAAACATAAAAGGTCTGGGGCATAGCTCTCAGTGGTAGTATGTGCCTAACACTTGTGAGACCCTGGATTTGATCCCTGGTGTCCCCCAACCAAAGGGGGGGAGAGAGAGAGAGAGAGAGAGAGAGAGAGAGAGAGAGAGAGAGAGAGAGAGAGAGAGAGAAAGAGAGAAGACAATATACATCTACTTAGAGACATCAGAAATGACATAAAAGAGGAGGAGATGGAATTATGGAAAGAGTCTGACAGACCAATCATGTTGTATTTTGGTAGTTGATAATAGGGCAGGTCATTCCTGGTAGAGATGAAAGTTTAAATGAAAACATGGGAGAAATAAAGTTCCAAACTTGTTTTGAGGCTAGCACACTGCACTGTGTCTATCTCAGCACCTAGCTCTGTATGCCTAAACTCGAATGGGAGGTGGTTTTAGTTAGGTTGCAGCAGGAAGCTTGAGTTGGAACAGCAGAAAGAAGGAAGGCTGGGGCTCCCTTGATGAAGAGCAGCAGCCTGAGTTAGAGAATGAGACTGGATACAGAGACTTAGAAGTCAGTGACAGAGAAATAAAGAAGGGGTGGTTATTGCCATAAGAGCAGAAGACTCCTGGAGAGGTGGCTAGAGGAAGGAAAGGGCTGGGGGCTGAGGAAAGAGTCTTCTTGTTTTATGCATGCAGATATCCAGAGTACTCTTACTTCAAGAAGAGCCTAATATTCCCTAAGGGAAGGCCTGTTAGCTTTTGGGCTGTAGTTTGTTCTTTTCCCAGAGTAGACCACTGCTGGCTCTCCATCTTTGCCTTCAAGTGTCCCAGTATCCTGCGGTGGATGGAATTCTCCTTGTTCTTGCTGCCTGTATATTCAGGAATCCCAGGGTGCTTCTGCCTGGACTCAAGAAGGAATTAGCGTGGTACTAGGCTTCACTCGTGCAGTTGGTGCAGAGGTAATATTTCAGGGCATCATGAGTTTCTTGTAAAGTATGGAGCAAAAGTAAGAATGTTAGGTCATAGGCAGTGGCTTCTTGGGGACCACTCCAATATTCCATACCCACCCTATTTCTTAAAGGATCTTTTTTAGGAAAACAATGGTGAGTGTAGAGAGAAGTTAAAAACACAGAGGTCAGGGATTGCCTGTGGCATTACTTGTTGATAGCCATAACCTCGGGCTTAGGAGAGAGATGTCAGTTTAAACTCCAATTTGCTGCTTCCTAGTTCTATGGGTTTAGGATGACTGACCTTTTCAAGCCTGATTTGTTAACTGTAAAACACAGCTAAGAATATTTGCTTTTCTTACTTAACAGGAATATTGAGAGGATCAAAGGAGATAATGTCCATGAAAGAGGTTTGAGATTGCACAGTGCCTACTGTGATTATTCCAGATACTAACCAGTGTGCTTATTCTTAAAGATTAGTGCTCAGAGAGTGCCTTTTGTATAACCTAGTCATAGTCCTACAAAGACTTTCAGAGCACCATTACAGAGTGAGTGTATGAGGCACAGGATAGAATATTTCCCCAGGCAGACATAGCCTGATTCACTGGCTCCAAAATGCACCCCTCACTTCTCCCCACCGCTACTGTCATACATTTGACATCTTCAAAGTTTGACTGTGTCTAACAATAGATGCCATAGTATATATGATGGAATAAGCTAGCTCTTTGAAGGCAGGTGGACCACATATGCAAGCTTTCTTTTTTCTACCCTGAAAAGCTATTAATCTCAACCTTTGTGAGCAGAAATCTTGGTGAATGCCTCAGACCTTGCTGCCTCAGGAAGTGTGGAGCATTGCAAGATTCTCAGTTTTGAGCATGTGTCATGGTCACTCTTTCTTACTGCACAGACCCCTCAAGTAGAATACTGACTTAAGCATATGTATCCTGATCTTGGGACATAGCCTGTGCATTGACTTTTTTAAAAAATGTCCTTAACGACAATTTTGTCATCATTTCCTGCTGCCTCCTAAAAGTGGAAGGCAAGATGCGTCTGAGGGAAGAGACAGTTTATACTTGCTGGAGTTTGACTGTTTGGAGCTATGGGTATTAGTGAGGAGCTGAATCTCCTACCACTGTCCAGTAAATCCCTAAATTTAACTTCATAAATGGCAGAACAACCAGCCAGCACCCCACTACTCTTCTCTTCAGGATAAATTTGATTCTTGTCTGTTTGTTGTTTATTTCACTTTGTAGTGCAGTTTGAATTCGCTAAGTAACCAAGGATGCCTTTGAACTCAAAATGACGCTCCTTCCTTGGCCTTCCAAATGCTGGGATTACAGGTATGCACCACCACACTCGGTGTCAATTTGATTCTTGTTTTCTTTTTCTTTTTTTCTTTCTTTAGTGGTACTGAGGATTGAACTACATATTGAGCTACATCCTCAGCCCTTTTAAAAAATTGTTTTAAAACTTGACACAGGGTTTTGCCAAGTGTCCAAGATGGGTCTGAGCTAACTTTTCTGCCTCAGGCTCCCAAAGTGCTGGAATCACAGCACTTCTGTCTTTTGAAAACTCTTCAGATTCCGCTACAAATTCAGAATTTTCTGCTTGTTACCACTGCAATGGTTTCAGTCTCCCATTGATTATCTGGGTGGGGACTTACCACCTTTTGAGTTGATTAGCAAGAACGTTTCCAAGCTCAGGGAGTACAGATGAATTTATCATTAAGAATATAAATCCTCAGGTAGAGAGGGGTATGTGAGAGGCACTTAAATATTGTGCCTGTGCTTTTATAGGTGTTACTTTGCCTGATTCTTACGACAGCTGAGGGATGGTCCTTCCTTTCTCAGTTTTATACATAGGAACTTCAGCCTCAAAACAGGTGAATTCCTAGCTAGTCACGCTAGTTGTAAGTGATGGGGTTAATCTGAACTCATATTTTCTAGGAAGACCAACCATGAAGATAAAGAAGTGAAGGACATGAAGAAGTGATAGGGCGTTGGCTCTTACCCATCTGTCGGTCATTTCCCCCGTAACAGTGGAGGATCAGGAGACAACTGGACTTGATTCCTTAAGAGGTTCTGTGGGGTTTTTTTCCTGCCCAGCTCTGGAGATGGGTTGGTGACCTAGGCCCTCAGGTCTGAGCAGTGCTGTGTTTTTCAACTTCTGATTGGCCTCCTCTGGCCCCTGCTTCCTGTGGCTCCTGATTCAGGTCAGGTGGTGCCTAGTGCCCTAGAAATAACCGGGTTTCTAGCCCAGCATGAATCCCCGGAGTCCCTGGGCCAGCTAGGGCAGCACAGCCGGCATCTCTCCCCTGAGCTGTGTTTGTTTCTATTATGTCATTTGCTTATTATAGGGAGCCTGCGAAGTGTTAGTTATCACTTCCCCATGATTCCATCTTCTCTTCTTCTGTCTTCCCCTATGCTTTGGGGACTTTTGGGACAGGGACCTAGGAGGTAGCATTCCAAATGGGCTACTTCTCCACTTGGAGTCCAACTTTTCTGCTTATTATCCCTTGAGGATGAGCTTTTGTTAGAAACTCTGGCACTGTGAATGAGACAGTAGCTCCCTGTGGTCTGAGAAAGAAGTGCCTCAAAGGGTTGAAAAGGGAGCAAACTGGGGAGCAGGGCCCAAAGTAGGGGGTGGTGGGATCTGCAGAGGTCAAGTGCAGGATTTGGCAGCTTCTGCATTTTGGTGTTCTGCTTTCTGTCACCTTGGCACGTACTTGTCCTCTTTAATCTTTATACACGAGCTCTGTTTTTGCAGGTTGAGCTAAGAAGATGCTGATGAGGTCTGGTTCTAGAGTCAAAGCCATGCCTATGAGACAGTAAATTGGAGAAACTGCCACAGATTTCAGGGTCTGGGAAGCTGTCTGTTAGGTGGCTGGGCAATGATACAGGTGACACTTCACTGTGCGCTGGTACTTCAGGTGCGATCTCAGTATATTAGGCAGGTGGGTTCTGTCCTCTGCTCTCTCCTAACGTTACCATGTGAAGGGTTGGGGCGTCTTTCCCCACTGACACACCTACCCCTTGTCTGCATGTTAGTGCTTTGTGACTTTCTTCTACTCTGGTGCCCTTTTCAACCGCTTTCTGACATGCGAGCTGGTCATAGCTGGGCCATCGCCTGGAGATCTTCCCATATCTTCCATGCGTAGCTTCCAAACAAGGCTTTGATCAGCTTTGCCTTGGTCTGAAGCAGCTTCCATTTTACATTATTTCCACTCAGGGACAGTGGGGAGAAGGGAACGTTGTTTTGTGACAGGTTTCAAGAAAGGACCCTTCACTAAGGGTATAGATTTTGAGGTTTTCTCTGGAAAACATTGGAAGAGTCAACCTTATGAGTTTGCACATTCCAAGGGAATACAAATTGGGGTTCACAGTCATCTACCCTGTCCTCCTCCTCTCTCATGCAACAGATGTCCCTGTTGTCTGAGGCCAGTCCTCCTGCCCTGTTCTGTTGTCCACACTGATTGTCCTCTCTCCCTCTTCATCTCTACCAGTACTTTTCCATTTTTCAATATACGAGATTTTTCCATCTTAAATTGTCATCTTTTTTTTCCCTCTTCTTCACAACTAAATTTCTTGAATGAACAGTCTCCATCTTGTTTCTATTTCCCTTCATGCCCATTGGTCCTCCTCCTCAATTCCTACTTTCTCAAAACTGCTGTAAGTCTCATCTCTGTCTTATTTCACCTCTCAGCACTTTGGTGCTATTGACCAATCCTGGTGTTTTGAAATATGCTGTTCCTTTGGTTTTTCATTTTGTCACAGCCTTAGTTTGTGTCCTACAGCTTGAGTGTCCCTTATTCAAAATTCTTAGGACCAGAAGTATTTCAGATGTTAGACTTTTCCAGATTTTGGAATATTTGTGTATACACAATGAGATATCTTGGAGATGGAACCCATGTTCAAACACAAAATTCATTTGTGTTTCATGTGTTCCTTATACATATAACCTGAAAGCAATTTTATACTGGGGATTTAAAAACGTATTTTGTGTACTTGCATTTTTTAAGTGTGTCCAGTCATACAGGATCAGCTGTGGAATTTTCCATTTGTGGCATTTTACTGATACTCAAAAAAGTTTTGGATTTTGGAACATTTCAGGTTCTGGATTTTTGGATTAAAGATAATACAGTCTTTATCTGTCTGGTTATTCTTCCATGCTTTCTGTTTCTTGGGGCTTTTAAATGTGGGTTTTCTTCAAGTATCTGTCCTACACTCTGTTTTCTCCTATGTTCTTTCCATATGGGGTTTTCATGACTTCAGTTACTGGGTCTAAGGGGACTTTCAAATTCACATATCCAGTGCTTTAGTTGGAAACCTTTGGGCTCTAGATTTTTTTTTTTTTTTTTTTTTTTGGTAGCAGGGATTGAACTCATGACCTTGTGCTTGCCAGGAAGGTGCTTATGTCACTGAGCTAAACCCCTGGCCCTGGGCTTTAGATTTTTATGCTCACCCTTTTGTTTATCTTCTTCATTTGGTGGCTCACAGATGTCACAAACTAGACATGCCCTAAAATAATTAATTTCACCCCCTCTCCAAATTTGATCCTCTAACATGTCCTCTAATTTGGCATGAACTGTCTTACCCATCCACTACATGTTATCATTTTTACCTCCCAAATCTCTCCTGAATCTATCTATTCATCTACTAACATTATGTGTGTCAGATAGTGATCATCTCTTACTTGTTCCACTTTCACTGCTTCATCGCTTCCTCTTAGAATTCACTTTCCACATCAGGACTTTTTTTTCATTTTTTTTTTATCAGTACGTTTGCAGTGCATAAAGTTTACATTCTTTGTGTAGGGTTGATACATGTACCTAACACATCTTAATTTGTTTCTTCTATCCTTTTTGCTTTCCTCCCTCCATCTCTTGATCCCCTTCCCCTTTAAGATTTACCTCTCTATGTCCTGTTGGCTACCTTTTGTTTTGCTCTTTATTGATACTTTGGGTTTCTCATATAAAAGAAACCACACGATATTTAAGTTTGTCCACATCACGATTATTTATTTATTTATTTATTTACTTACTTACTTACTTATTTAATTATTTATGGAGACAGGGTCTCACTATGTAGTTCAGGCTGTTTTCGAACTCACTATGTAGCCCAGGCTGGCCTCCAACTCACAGTGATCCTCCTGCCTCAGCTCCTAGGTGCTGGGATTACAGATATGTGCCACCACACCCAGCATGATCTTTTAGAAGCCCAATCATATTGTACTGTGTCACTCCTGCTGTGCTTCAGTCTCCTCCATAAATTTTAAGAGCAAACCCCTCACCAATGTTGTCTGTCATCTCTCTTCTTCCTTCTGCACTTGGCCATATGGGCCTTGACATGACATGGTTCCTGCCTCAGGGCATTTGTATGTGCTCCTTCCCTTCTCTTAATTGCCCTTCCTTCCCCTCCCTTAGGTCATCCTTGTCTGTCCTTCTCATCTAAGCACAGGAGCTACTTTCTTAAGGAGGTGTTTTTGGAATTCTGGGCTATAAATGCACCATGTCATGTACAAGGAATCACCATCACTTCTATGTCTCTCCAGCACTTATTCATGGTAGTAACTAAAACTCCTTTGATTCTGAATATCTATTCTATTGCATAAGATCCTGAGGGCAGAAACTGCATCTGTCATAGTCACTGCTGTGTGCCTGGCTACAGCACAATCCCTGGCACGCAGTTGACACTAGGATATGTTTAATTTCATGAATGAATCACAGCAGAGCTCTGGAGGACAGAGTCAAGATGAATTTGCCTGGAGTTGTACGTAGATACTGCTGTCCTCTTAGCATCAATTTGGAGAAGTCAGTAATAGTTCAGATGTATGAGGCCCAGGGTTCAATCTCTAGCACTGCAAAATAGATAGATAAATAGATAGAAAAAGAAACGAAAGTTCACTTTTATATGAATCATAGAGTATTTGGTCCAGAATTTTAGTTTTAAATACGAGAAAGCTGAGGCCTAGAGAAGGCAGTCATTTGCCCAAGGTCATAGACTGCAGTAGTAGCAGTCAGAACTCTTTTCTCCCACACTAGCTCTCCTGCACCACCCACCCCTTCCTGCCTCTCCTACAGGTGACAGCTCTGTACTCTCTGGTTAAAAACAAGGCTCTGGAGTCAGAAAAGCTGGCTGTTTTCTCCCTGACTTGAGAGTGTGGCAAGTAGATGCCAGCCTGTCCTGCAGCTGCAGCTTCGCAGCCATGTCCTTCCCTCCCTGGTGTGGGTGTGGTTGTGAATGTCGGACTGCAGAAGCCCTGAGCCAGTGCCAGGCTCACCTGTTGAGATGTGGAGCCCTCTGAAAGGAGAAACACAAGGAGTGTGTTTGTTGAAGCAACTTGATTTTCCAGTTTCTGGGTTATCACAATTTGGGGCCAAGAAATCTGACATAGGAGCTGAAGCTTATAGCATCTGTTACTTACAAGATCAGAGTCCCTACATGGAAACCCTACCTGTGTGGTCTGACAGCAGAGCTTTGGATAAGGCTTTGGATAAGGGAAGCCTTTCTTCAGTGAGCTGTCCCTTCCTGACTGCTTCACTCTAGTAACTGCAAATTTCTGAAAGACCCAGAAATGGAAAGCTACCAGCTAAGAGTGGCCACACAGGAAACGATACTAAGAATGTGAGCCCCAGAATCCTGGCACCTCTCGTTTCCATTCTCACCTCACTCCTCTCCAATTAAAAAAAAAACAAAACCCACGTTGACTTATTAATGTCTTGGGTACAGAGGACATAAAGGTGCATAAGTCACCTCCCTGACTATGAGATGCTTGAAGTCTGAGTGGTAGGTAGAAAATTCATTTATTCATTCATTTATTTATAAAGTATTTGGTGTGCATCTATTATGTGGTAGGCATTGTACTGGGATTCTGCAGTATTTGAGTTTCTTTTCAAATATGCTTTCAAGTACCTAGAATGCTGAACAGACAATAATCTGTGCTCTCATGGAATTTACTTTCTGGTGACAAGAGACCAATAATATAGACTAAGCCTAATAAAAAAATAAATTAAATAGTATTTACAAGGTTTCAAGTATTATGAGGGGGAAAAAAGGGATGAAAGGTAATGGGAGTGCAGAGGAGTGGATTTCAGTTTTTAAGAGTGCCCTCAGCAGTCTGTTTCCAAAGTGACATTAGAGCAGAAAGCTGAAGGAGGAGAGGAAGCTAGATACATGATACTCTGGTGAAAGGAATTTCTGGAGAGGGAGCTCCCCTAAGGGGAAGCATGCTTGGCATGTGTGGGGAACAGCACAGAGGCCCTATGGTTGGCGTGGAATAAGCTGAGGTTAGTGAAGCAATGGGGCCCAGATCAAATAGAGGCATGTAGACCCTTGTGAAAATTTAGCTATTTTTTTATAGTGAGAAGAGGTTCCACTGGAGGATTTTGAGTGGAGAGATAATTTTTTTGAAAGGGACCAAAGTCTTGGATGAGAATTGACTTTCAGGAGAGCAAGTGAAAACAGAGACACTAGCTTGGAAGCCACTGCAGAAATCTAGATAAGAGATCATGGTGGCTTGTGCTCTGGTTGCAAAGAGGAAAATGAGAAGAGGCTGGATTCTGGATAATTTTTTTCAATGCCAGGGATCGAATATGATACCCTGTGCATGCTAGGCAAGGTTCTAGATACCTTTAAAAGACAGAGGCCAGAGGAATTCCTGATAGATAAAATGTGGAGTGAGAGAGAAAAAATAATTTTTTATAACTTAATGCCCATTAATTTTATAAAATAATGGATTTCAATGAGGTATTTTCAAACATTTGTATTTTTTATAATATCCACCCCTCTTTTCTATCAACTCCTCCCTGCTCCTTATTGCCTTTCTTTTGTCTAATAATAGTCTTCTTTATACTTTCCTGTCATCTCTAGATTTTACACATTAGATTATTACATTCTGAGTCTATATTCTCCTTAACACAGTGGTCTCCAATTCCATCTATTTTCTTGCAAATTACATCACTGCATTCTTCTTTTTGGGTAAATAATACTCCATTGTGCATATATTTCACATTTTATTTGTCCATTCACCTGTTGATGGGCAACTAGACTGGTTCCACATCTTGGATATTGTGAATTTTGTCTCAGTTAAAAAGTGTGTGTGGATATCCCTAGAGTATGCTGACTTCAGTCCTTTTGGGAATGCAAGTTTTTGACCTGAATGATTGGAACCATGATTACTGTCTTTGAGAAGGGGAAGAATGGGATTGGATCAAATTTGGAGGACAGTTAAGGGGTTTGAGTTTGGATGTATTAAGTGAAAAGTAAAATATGGACTACAGATATGAATATGGGAATCATCAACATATAATAGTATATAATAGTAGGAAAACTGTAAAAGTAGTTGAGATTATCAAAGCAGTGAGTGTAGGGAGGTAGTGCAGAAAAGAAGTGCGCGGCTTGAGCCCTGGGTGCTAGAATGTTAAGAAGCTGGGAATGGGGGAGGAACCAGCAATGATAATTGGAGTGGTGAGGGAGGAAGAAAACCAAGAGTGCAGCGATCTGGAAGCCAAATGAAGAATGTGTCCAGGTGGGAAGGAGAGACGGACTGGTTCAGTGCTGCTGAGGGACTGACTCGGGTGAGCACCAGCCTCATAATCACTGAATTGGCCAATGTGGATGCCACTGGCAAGGGCAGTTTCAGTGTAGTGGTGGGGCTATCCTTATTTAATGGATAACTGAAGGGAAAAAATTTATTATAAGTTTGCTGCAAAGGGGAATAAAGTAGAATGGTAGCTTTTAGGGGAAGTGGAACCGGGAGACTCTATTATATTTTTTATTATGATAAAATAAAAACACATGTAATACACAAGCTGTCATTTTAACCACTTCAGCTATGCAGTCCAGTGACATGAAGCACATTCTCTCGGTGGTGCAACCACCACCATTCATCTCCAGAACCTTTTCATCTTTTTAAACTGAAACACCATTAATTTTTTTAGTATGAGAAGAGGAATGGCACGTTTATATGCTGGTGTGTGCGCGCATGCTTGTGTGAGTGTGTGCGTGTGCATGTGTATACATTACTGATGTAGGACACTGAGAGGAGATTCTTGAGATGCTTTCCTGGAGTAGGGAGGAGTGAGATCTGACATACCAGTAAAGGGATTGGCTCTTGGACCAGGGATAATTTATCTGCAGTAACAGGAGGGAGGGCAGAGTTCTGAGTATAGATGCTGACAGGTGCATAAATGTTGTAGTGGGGATCTGTGGAATTTCTCTAACTGTTTCAGTTTTCTCAGCAAAGTAGGAAACAAGGTCATCAGTGAGAATGTGGGGGAGGAGTTGTTTAAAGTTTGAGGAGAAGGAGGGTGTGAAGTAGTCATCTTGGAGAGTAGGTGGGTGAATAGAATAAGCTAGGGAGGACAGTATGACTGTTTGGCACATTAAGGGCTCATCTTCAGTTCATGGTCATGAATTTAAAACGAGACCAGTGTCTGTAGCTGTGTTCTTTCTTCCAGTTACATTCAATTGCATGGGTGTAAGTACTGAGTTGAACTTAACCAGAATTGTGGTTTTGCCAAGTAAAGAAAGGGAATTGTGATAAAATAGGTCATGAATATAAGCTGGGAGAGTAAGAACGAAAGAACATCCTGTTCGCTGTGAGAATCAGTGAAAAGGTGATGGTAGCAAAGGACTGGTGATCCTGTTGAAAAGGAAGAATTTCTGGAGTCCAAATACAAGAAAGAGTAAGCTGGGATGTGTTTGTTGGAAGGGGGATGCAAGAATATGAGATTACAGAAAGTGTCGCAGTTGTTAGTGACAACCAAGACAACAGTTTAAGAATCATTGAGTAGATGGAGGTGAGTCTTAAGACAAGAAGAAGAGGTGTTTGAGGAGCTAAGCGGTCAAGGCGCTAGAATGACCATTTATGAGTAAAAGTTAAGATGGGACTAGCAGATATGTGTCCTGCCCTCAAGTCCAGGCCATAAGACAAAGTCAAATGATTTTATGGCATATTATGAAAAGTGCTGTGATTTGAAAAGTGCAAGGTAAGGGGAATACAAATGAAGGGCACCTAAATCCAGCCTTGTGAGTTGGAAAATCTTCTCAAAGCAAAGTGATTTAAGTCAGGGTTTCAAAGAACAAATCCAATTATTGAGGTAAACAGAGAGAGGAAGCACTCCAAGAAGTAGGAACAGTATGTGCAGAGGGATAGAAGACAGACAGGGAACATACCCGGAGAAGATCAGTTACCCCAATCAGCATGGCCAACCCCAGTTGCCATGCGAAGGGGAGCTGAATTGAACCATCATTTAGGGCCTTGGAGTCATGCTATGGGAGCAGCAGAGTGAGTGGTGTAGATGGGATGGGGAAGAGAAGTGCTTAATAGCTAGTGGCATTTGAGCTGGATCCTCTTGTCAGTTATCTATGGCTGTGTGCACAGTTGCCCCAGAACTTAGTGAGTTAAAATGGCATGTATTTATTTTCTCATATTTTTGAGGGCTGGGAGGACAGATATAATTGAGTTCTCCAATCTAGAGTCTTTCACAAGGTCACAAATAAAGTTCTGGCCAGTGCTGCAGTCATCCCAGTCTCAACAGGACACTAGAAGGTTCATTCACATGACCATCAGCAGGCTTCATGTTGTTGATGGCCTTTGACCAGAGACATCAATTTCCTGTGACACAGATTTTACCAGAGAGTACTTCATGACATGGCAACTGACTTTCCTCATTGTTTCATAACTCAACTAACTCAACCACAGAAGTAATGTCACTTTTGCCATATTTTACTTACTGGAAGCAGCAAATCATTAGATCTAGCCATACTCCACAGGAAAGCATTGCACTAGGCCTGAAATACCAGGAGGCAGGGACACTCCAGGGACTGCCTCACACTGTCCTAAGGAAGGATTCAGGAGTCTCTCAGAGTTGATGGCACAGAATTTTAAGGAAGTAGAAATAACCCAGACGGTAATGATACAAAGTATGAAATGCCCCATGTTCCAAGCAGTACAAGATACTGCTGCTAAGGTAGGCTGTGAGTGGAGCTCTTTCATGCTATGTAGAGAAGTTTGGTCTTTACTCTTGGTATCAAGAGATTCTTTGAGGGCTTGTATATAGGAAATACTAGTTTTTGATCTTTGATGGTTGTGTGGGGGACAAGTGGGACAAGGTACAGTGATATCCCAATATCCTCTCTTCTCACACGTGCGTAGCCTTCCAATTACATCTGCCCAGGGACAGGGAGAGCACTCCAGAGATCAGATCTGAAAAAGAACAGTGAAGGGATGAGGAGGCAAGAACCAAGACAGTGGCAGTGAGCATGGCAAAAGGGGCCAGGTCCAGAGAATGCTTGGACAATAACTAACAACTCGCAGAGAGCATGGGGGTACCCGGTGACTCAGAAGTCCTCCACTGAGGTTTCTGAGGGTTTCAGATTATTCAGCTAATACAGCATGAATAAGACACTGCTCCTTGTCAATGGATGAGAGTCAATCCTGGCATCCACAGCCTTCGCTTACGAGTTTTAAGCACACATTTGTAGTTCTGGTTGCTGACAGTAAAGAGGTATTTAGTTCAAGGATTATTTTTTTCTACAAAATAAAATACTTTTTCCAGAGCAATTTTGGAGTTGCAGAAAAATTGAGAGGAGGAACAGAAATATCCCATATCTCTTCTCCTTCCACACATATGTAGCCTTCCAATTAGCAGCACCTGCCCATGCAAGTTGTAGATTTGTTGCAATTGATAAATCTACATCAACACATCATTTTTACCCAAAGTTCATATTTTACATTAGGGGTCTTTCTTGGTGTTGCATATTCTATGCATTTGGTCAAGTGCATAAGGACATGTATTTAAGTTTCTTCCTTGCCTATTAGATCATTTTTTGTTACTGCAATGAAAGATCTGAGTCAAGGTAGTTTACAGACAAAAGAGATTTATTTTGGTTACTAGTTCTGGAGGTGCAGGGTGTATTGGCCACAGCTGGTGATGGTCCTCTTGTTGGCAGAGTCCCAAGATGGTGAAGAGCATCACATGGCAAGAGATAGGCAGTGTGTATATGCAGGTGTGTGTATTTGGTCTCTTTCCCTCTTCTCATAAAGCCACCAGGATTCAATCATGAGGGCTGCACCATAGTAAAATTATCTAATCCTAATCACTTCCCAAACACCCCACTTCCAAGACTAACCATAGTCATACTGTTTTCATCCTCTGAGTACCTGACAGTGAGAATTCAGTTTTAACACTTGGAATCTTGGGGGACATTCAGATCAGATCCAAACTATAGTAATGTTTCCATGGCTTGAAACTCATCTCTTTTTAGTGCTGAAGAATGTTCCATTATCTGGATGTACCAGTTTATTTATCTATTTACCTACTTTTTGGTGCTTCCCGGTGTTGGCAGTTATGAGCAAACACTGACAACACCAGATGCTGGTGGGGATGTGAAGCCACGGGGATTCTCACTCTTTGCTGGTGGGAATGCAAAATGGCACAGCTACTTTGGAAGACAGCTTGATGGCTTCTTACAAAATTAACTTGCTCTTACTGTACAGTCCCACAGCTGAGTTCTTTGATATTTACCCAAAGGAATTTATAACTTAGGTTCACACAAAAACCTTGATGTGGATATTTATAGAAACTCTATTTAAAGCATCCCCTCTGTGAAGAATCCCATTCAGAGTGTGATGGGGAACACAGAATACAAGGTTTACTCCTTGAAGAGCTCTCAGTTTAGTTCCAGGTAAGAAGTGATGTGATGAGATTTAGGACACTGACTGAGGGCATTTTTACTCTGAGGCAAGATAGGGAGAGAGAGAGAGACTCCATGAGCTCCAGTTCTGTGGCAGCAGCAATCTAACTTCTTCATGGGGTTTTGAAGAATAGTGGACCCTCCTCCCAGGATGCTCTGCATCTGCCTCTATTGGGTAAGCAAGGTCTTTTGCCTTTCCTGTACACTTCAGAGCAGCCTCCCAGAATTTCTGGGTCAGTTAGTACCACTGAAAAGAGATTCTGGGCCTCAGGTTGCTACATGGGTAAGGCAGGGTTTCCTGTGCAGAGACCCAGTAATGTTAGCCCATAGTGCCTGTCACTGTGCAGTCCAGGGCAGTTGGTGGTACCATTTTTCTAGAATGTCTGAGAAAAAGTAGAATCAGATTGGAGAATGAGTGCAAAGTGGCTTCTCTGTGCCAGAAATAATGGGTACTGAATACCTACCAGTGCCATGCGATTGCTTTGCACAAGCTACCTCATTCAGTACTTGTAATGACCCTGGGAGGTTGGTGCTATTGCTATTACCCCATTTTTCATGTAGGAAACTGAGACTCAGAGAAGTTAAGTAACTTACTCAATGCTGTACAGTAAAAGGCAGATGCAGCTCTGACTTCAGAGCTCACATTCTGATCACAATACTATACCTCCCTGTTTCATGCTCGTACTATTTTTTTTTAATCTATGAGCCTTGTCTCCAATTATATAATTTGTCGAAAGGTCATTTTCCCTCTCTTTTTCTGGTAAATAGGCCAGTCTCATTCCTTCTGGGCTTTAAGTTCACAGTTAATGCTGACCCATCTGGAAATCACTGTGGTGTGCATACATTTTGTTTGATTTTAGGTTTGCTCTTTTGGTCACAAGCCAAAGTCAGAGTATCCTTAGCCTGCTCAGGTAAAGATGAGCTCAGTGTAGAAAAACTTGGAATAGGTCAGAGAAAGGGATCTCTATGCAGTCCAAGGAGAGGATCTGTAAAGGGCTGGACCTTAGAGAGACTACCTCAGATCCAAATGGCCTTTGCTCAGTAAGATGTGCTCAGTAAAGCAGTTGTCTGATCAGATATCCCTGAAAGGCACTCGCAGGAACCCCCTGCTGGGCTTCAGTAAGGTTTGCTGGGCCACTCAAGGGATGTAGCAGTAGCAACCCCCAGGCTCCATACTTGAGGCAGGCAATCTCTGACTCTCCTGTGTGTCTTCTGCTTAGACTCTGAGCTTGTCCTCAGTGGCTGCAGCCAAATGGGATATAAAAGTGTCAGTGCCCATAAGCACACATTCCTATGTGGCCCCCCCACATCTGTTCCCGTGAAAGGCCACCAGATAGCAATAGCCACCTCCAGCAGACCTGGAGGGTCTGAGACCCTTCAGACCTATGGGTCTGAAGGCATTGGATTTCCTGAAAATTGAGATGCCATTAATGAACAGTGAATGGAAGATCTGGGTTCAAGTACTGACCCTGCCCCAGAGGCTGATTCTTTTTTTTTTTTTTTTACGGCTTAAAATGTACTTTATTAAGTTGATGCTTTATTACAGCTCCATTTCTCAGAAAAACTCCAAATTTAAGGTATCAGGGATAAATGAAACATGATACACCAATTAAAAAGCACAGCATAGCTATCTCAGATAGGCAAGGCTAAGAGCTACTGTCAGACCTTCAGCATACAGCAACACTGATCCCAAGATTGTACCAAGCTACCAAGAAAAGCTGTGAAGAGCAACATCATAGACACAAAAGGGTCATTCCTGGGATGTTCTTACCCAAGGAAAAGATGGGGGCAAGCTAACACAAGAATTTTTTTGAAGATAGACTAAAATGAAAATCTCTAAGAGAAAATGTTTTTAGTACATGAAAGGGTAATATATGGGATATAACAGAACCATACATAAGCTGTTTGTGACCTCTGTGGACATTTACCTGAATCTTCACCTGGAATTGGGACTGAGTCTTACCTTTTCTAGGACTTGGTCCAACGGTCTGTAAAGCAAGGGGGTTTGGGTCAAGGTTCTTTCTAGCCCTTGAGTTCTGTGAGTTGCTAAGGTGGTCCCAAAGTCCCAGAAGAAAGGGAGATGGTAGCATCACATTCTTTGCCCCTTGGAGTTCCTGATAAGTCTAAGTAGGTGATTCTTTAATAGAGAGTTTCTAAGAGGGGACAGAGTCTTAGTCTTGAGTGGGGCTCTTCCCTCTTTGCTTACTCTGAAGACAGATGTGAAGTCTAGCATGGCCACCTGGAGCTTGAGGTGTGGGGAGTGAAGATGCCGAGGCAGAAGGAGCAGCAGGACTCCTGCTCTGTCCAGCCTGACTCCTGGCCATGCACCAGCTCTCCACTCACCTCCACTCACCTCCTCTACTTGAGCTCTTGATCCTAAGCTGTATTCTGTTTATGTCCACTATGGCTCTGAAATGAAATAAGTGATTTGTCTTTCTCCAGTTGGATGCAGAAGTTGCTTAATGTAAGTAACAAAGTCCTTGGCGTTCTACACCCCAGAGCCCATTAACTTCCAAGTCAGATCCTATGTGAAGCAAAAGGCACCATGGCTCGAAAAGCAGGTGAGATGGGCTGCAGGTTCCTGATACACCTTCAAGCCCCTCAAGCTTCTCCAAGCCAGGAGTGGGGGACAGATTCATGGTTCTCTTCTTCTAAAGCAGAGATTTTCAACAGTGGTGCTGTTTGCATTTTGAGCTGAGTAATTCTGTGTTGAAGTGTGCTAGCTGAATGTCTCTAGACCTGGCAACTGTCCCTGGGGACACCGTGGCCCCAGGAGCCACTGCCCTGGATCTCCCACTGCAGATGCAGGCAGTTTGAGACTCAAGCTAGGGTTTTTGAGCCAGTCTTTGTTTTTGGTTTCACTTTTTAAATTTTTTTTTTTGAGACAGGTTCTCACTGTGTAGTCCAGGATGGCCTTAAACTTGCTATATAGCTTGAACTGGCCTAGCAATCCTCCTGCCTCAGTTTCCAAGTGCTGGGATTTCTCAGCTTAGTTTTAGTTCTGACTCACCGAAGATTCTAGGGCAAGTTGATGAGTCTCTCTGTAATGACAGTCTCACATTTTCCTGATTATAAAATTAGCATGTATTTGTTGGAGAACATTTTAGAATTAACAGAAAGGTATAAAGAAGAAAAATTAAGAGGTTTGTCAACATCTCAATCACCTAGAAATAACCACCACTAAGGTGTATTTTCTTTCTGCATCTTTTCGTTCCATGATCCCTCCCCTAAATATATACCCAGTCTAGATCCTGTCTTACTTTATGGCAGATTATCCTTAGAAAATGTGATTTTTAATAGATATATATTAGGCTATCTAAGGATTATCAAGAGATACTATATTTCATCAACTTTCAGTTGTGGGACAACATTGTAACACATATTCTTTTTTTTCAAATCCATTTTATTTCAAAGAGAAAAAAAATAAAATTTCAAAGCACATCAATAGGGGCAGTGATGGTGCATGCATTGCACATTGTCATCCCCAAGTCATTCACTCAGAGCACAAGACATCTGCATTCAGTTGCAAACAATACCAGCACAAATCTTTCTCTTCAGTGAACTCAGAGAAATCAATAGTGTAACTATCGGAAATGTCTTTTTTATATACATATACATATACATATACATATACATGTTGTTTCTTTCAGCTTCTCACACTAGTGAGACAATACATGTGTGTCTTATTTATTTCACTTGTGAGTATGCACAAGTGAAATCCATTTACCTATAAAAATCTCCAGTTTGTCCTTTTTTATGGCTGAGTAGTACTCTGTTGTATAAAAATACAGTATCGTTTTTATCCATTTCTCAGTCAAAGGGCATTTAGGTTGTTTCCAAGATCTAGCTATTGCAAATTATGCTGCTATAAATATGGGTGCACATACATCTCTGTGGTATGATGTTTTTAATTCTTTTGTAAAGATAGCCAGAAAGTGAATAGCTGGGTCTAATGGACCTCTAGTCCTAGTTTTTTGAGAAATCTCCACACTAATTTCCACAGTGGTTGCACCAGTCTACACTACCACCAAGACTGTAAAAGGGTTCCTTTTCCCTCATGGTCCCGCCAAGGGTAAGGTGAAATCTCAGTGTTCTTTTAATTTGCATCTCTCGAATGACCAGTGATGTTGAACATTTTTTCACATATTTATTTGCTATTTGTATTTCTTCATCTGAGAAGTGTGTATTCATCTCGGATGACCATTTGTGGATTGGCTCTTTAAATCTGGGAAGACTGATATTTTTTTTTTAGTTCTTTGTATGTTCTCAATAATAATCCTTTGAGGTACAGCTGGCAAAT
Source organism: Dolichotis patagonum (assembly GCA_004027295.1). NCBI lineage: Eukaryota > Metazoa > Chordata > Mammalia > Rodentia > Caviidae > Dolichotis > Dolichotis patagonum. Next base: position 113,238 of record PVJX010001423.1, on the reverse strand, counting down.
ACTTTCTCCCATGTTGTGAATTGTCTCTTCACTCTGTTGGTGGTTTCTCTTACTGTGCAGAAGCTTTTCAATAGGGTAAGATCCCAGTTGTTGATTCTTTGTGATAGTTCCTGTGCAATCACAGTTTTGTTCATAAAGTCTTTGCCTACACCAGTGTCTTCAAGACTTTTGCCTACTTTATCTCCCAGAAAATTTAATGTTTCTGTAAGATCTTTGATCTATTCTGATTTTAGCTTAGTACATGATGAAAGATACGGGTCCAGTTTTAATCTTCAGCATGTGTAGAGTCAGTTTTTCCAGCATCATTTATTAAAGAGGCTATCTTTCTTCCAGTGAGTATGTTTGATTCCTTTGTCAAAGATAAGGTGGTTTAGTGTGTCTGGAGTTGTTTTTGCATCTTCTAATGTGTTCCATGGATCTTTGGGTCTGCTTGTTTTTGTTGTTGTTGTTTGTTTGTTTGTTTGTTTGTTTTTTGCTAGTACCATACTTTTTATCACAGTAGCTCTATAGTATAGTGTCAAGTCAGAGATTGTGATACCCTCATCTTGTCTTTATTGACCAGGATTGCTTTTGCTGTTCTAGGTCTTTTCTGGTTCCAGATGAGTTTTAGGATTGTTTTCTGTAATTCTGTGAGATATGCTATTGGAATTTTTATTGGAATTGCATTGAATCTGTGTAACAGTTTTGGAAGTATGGCTATTGTCACTATATCGATTCTTTCTACCCAAAAGCATGGGATATCTCCCCATTTTCTAAAATCCTCTTTAATCGCCTTTTTCAGAATACTGTAGTTTTCAATGAAGAAGTCTTTTACATCCTTCATTATATTGATTCCTAGGTATTTCTTTTTTTTTTTAATGCTATTGTGAAAGGTGTTGTTTCCCTGATTTCTTTCACAGTGAGTTTATTATTTGTGTACAAGAGACTATTGAATTTTGAGTGTTGATTTTGTATCCAGCTACGCTAATGAATTTGCTTATTAAATCTACCAGTTTTTTAATGGAGTTTTGGGGGTCTTCTATGTAGAGTATCATGTCATCGGCAAATAACAATAGTTTAACTTCTTCCTTTCCTATCTTTATTCCTGTTGTTTCTTTCTCATGTCTAATTGCTCCTGCTAACATTTCCAGGGTTATGTTGAATAAGTGAAGACAGTGGACATCCTTGTCTTGTCCCTGGTTTTAGAATGAAAGTTTTCAGTTTTTGTCCATTTAGTATGTTGGTTTGTCATAAATGTTGGATTGAGAAAATTTTCTGTAGGGGTTTTATCATGAATGGGCACTGGACTTTGTCAAAAGGTTTATTTGCATCTATTGAGATGATCATATGATTTTTGTGCTTGGCTCTGTTAATATAGTGTATTATATTTTTTTTTCCCATTTTATTTTAAAGAGAATAAGACAAAAGAGGTCAGTACAGAGCAGATCAGAACCGGACAACATAGGCAGCACAATACTTAACATTAAGACAACCGAACATTAACGACAGCTATCACAATATTTCTTTCTCTGCTATAGTTGAGCATAGTTTCAAATACAATAATATCAAACAGTGTATTACATTTATGGATTTACATATGTTGAACCATCCTGCATCCATGGAATGAATCCCACTTGATCATGGTGTGTAATCTTTTTGATGATTTGCTGCATTCTGTTTACCAGTATCTTATTGAGGATTTTTGCTTCTACATTCCTTAGAGAAATTGGCCTATAATTCTCTTTCTTAGTTGGGTCTTTCTCTGGTTTTGATATCAGGTTAATGCTTGCTTCCAGGAATGAATTTGGGAGTATTGCTTCTCTTTTAGTTTCATTAAAGAGTTGAGAAGTAGTGTTAGATCTTCTCTAAATTTCTTGTAGAATCCAGCAATGAATCCATCAGGGCCTGGGCTTTTCTTTGCTGATAGGTTTTTAATTACACCTTTGATTTCATTTATTGATATTGGGTTATTTAAGATTTTTATATCTTTTTGATTCAGCTTTGGTAATTCATATGTATCTAGGAATCTAGATTTCTTGTGTATTTGTAACCCATATTCTTACTACTAGAGATAATCCTGGCATGACAACTGGGTACATTAACCTTTGTGTGAGCCTAATTTCTTTGGGTTACTTCCTAGGAGGAGGGTGGTGGTAGATGTCAAAAGATGAAAACATTTTCAAGGAATTTGATACATGCCATCAAGTTGCCTCTACAATGGAGATGCCATTCCACACCAGTAGTGTGTGAAAGAGTCTATTGGAGTAATCGGTACTTAAAAGCTCTTTTTGCTAGTTCAGCTTCTGCTGAAGCCTATAGTACTTCATGTGCATCCTACAAAGCACAGTGGTGGTCTGTTTTCATGTACTGACTGGGATCAGTGACTAATGGGACATCTTAGTATTGTTGACAGAGGTAGGACCCAAGACTGAAGACCCTGAGCAGGTCATGCCAAATGATAATCTTTTCTTTTTGACTTGGCCCCAGCATTGGAGCAATGTGTATTAATGACCTTCCTCTAACTGGTCTTCTAAAGGTGCTACTGACCTTCCAGACATCTTTGGTATCTAGATTTCTGGAGTAGGAATCTAGTGACCTTTATGGAATGCATAGTGGGTCACATGTAAGGTGGAGTCAGCTAGGAGTCATTGCCACTATCAGTGAGTCCCTCCATGCTCCTGCATATCTAATCCCTTCCCAGATTCCTGAGTGTATTCCAAGCACTCTTGGAAGGAACTATGCTTGAAGTGTAATTAGTCATTTCAGCATTAACCTAGACAAGAACCTAGGTACTGGTGGAGTTATGGCTAGCTTGGACAGCAGAGAGGCCCATGTTACCTGAGATGTTGATCTTGTGCAGTTGAGGACATGCATAACTTTAATGGCTCTGCAAAGATTTTGGTGAACAGGAGCATTCTTACCATGCTATCTCCATCAAGAATGTAGTCAGCATGGTCCCTGGAAGGTAAACAGAAGCAAGCAGCGGTACAATCAGAAAGAGGCTTTGAAACCAGGACCTTATTGTCAGATAGAACTGCAGCTTTTTGAGTAGAAACAAAAATCAGCTGGTGCTCACAGTGCTGGGAAGAAGATCTGGGTTGGCCCTGCAACAGTAGTGACAGAGTGACAGCATCAGGAGGAGCACCAGCTTCTTCCTCCTAACTGCCTTTCTCTGGCCAGTGTAATGGAGGGTATAGGTCTTAGGGTAACTGTCTCATATCATTAATGGCAACTTAAGACCCATAATTGGGCACTTTGATGTTCTGAGGGCATGAGAGTATTTAATGCTTTGGGGCCTACCCTCTCAAATCCTTGTCTTAGGCCCCAAAAGCTCAAGGCCTAATGCACATTGTTTTTAGAGGATATTCCCAATTCTACATTGCCTAAAAAGGTATCAGTTCCTCTTATTTTTCTTCTCTTTTCTTTCTCCTTTTTATTTTAATACTGTAGTATTGTAGTCAGGGTTGCAAGGAAATAGATTTACTATAGGACACAGAATTTATAGAATTATTTTATAATATTCACCCCAAAAGTCAAATGCAGACAAGTGCAGGAGATCTGATGTACATGCCCTAGAGACTCAAAAAATCCAGCTGAAACCTTGATCCTATGGCAGTGTCCTCCATGAGTCCATCTGGAGGTCTAATGCCCATGACAGACTCATGCAAGTCTGAAGCCAGGAAGTCTGCACCAGTGGGATGAAGGATCTATGCCAGCAAGCTGAAGGATCTGCACTGGATCTAGGAAGTGGCATTCAAAGTAAGGACTGACTGGGTTCCGTCTGTTTTACAGGTAAAAGAGGAAGGCTACAGGGTGGTATTTAATTAATAGTAGATCTGGAGACATAATCTTTTTAGAATTTTTTGTTTGGAACTTCTTTTGGGGGTCTTTTTGAGACAGTATCTTTTTTTTAAATTTTATTTTAAAGAGGATAAAACTAAACATAACAAAACAGAACAAAGCCGATCAAAAGAAAACAATGTAAATGACACAGATTTCAAAGCAAGACAACAGGAGATCATCACTGGTTACCATAACGTCTCTTGTTTTCTTCTAAATAGTTGTCCACATCTTCACACACAATGAATTAACACAAAACAAAATAGTATTAAACTGATCAGAACACAGTGATGAAGGCATTATAGGCCTTCAAAACCAGACGAGAGGGAAATCAACATGAAACAGGATCTTGCTGTGCACTTCAGGGAGGCCTTGAGCTCACTATGTATCCCAGGTTGGTCTCAAACTTGCACCTATCCTCCTGCCTGAGCCCCTCAAGTATTGGGATTACAGGCCTGCACTACCATGCCCAGTATGTGAAATAACTTTGCAACAGAAAAGTTGCAAAAATAGTTCAGAGAGTTCCTATGTGACCCTCACCCAACTTCCCTAATATGAGCACCTTACATAACCATAGTACAATGATCAAAGCTAGGGAATTAGTGTGGATACAGTATTATTAACTGGAAGCTTTATTTAAATTTCACCAGGTTTGCGCTCATGTTCTTTCTGTTCTGTGAACCTCCCTGGGGCCCCACACTGCATTTAGCCACTAGTTCTCTTTAGTCTCCTCTTACATTTTAAGTTTCTCAGTCTCCATTTCTTCCACAATTGTGACACTTTTGAAGAAAGTTGATCAGTTATTTTGAATGTACCTTAATTTCATTTGTCTAGTGGTCTCTAATTATTGAGCCAAGGTTACATTTTTTTGACAAGATTAACAGAAAGGATTCATCCGTCTCAGGACAGCTTAGTGGTAATGATGACCTTGTTCAGATGGTTCACTGGTATCTGTGGAATTTCTCTACAGTAAAGTTACTGTTTTTCCCTTTACAGTTAAAAATACCATAGTGGATGTACTTTAAAATCACATAAGTAAAACAAAAACAAAAATAAAACCAAGAAACTTCCTTTTCTGTCTGAATTGACTGCTGATTCAAATTGCTGAATTGGGTCTGCAGCAGTTGTTTGTGATGTTTATCTGATGGTGATTTTCTGTCTTCTGTGTAGCTTCTACATATATTAGTTGGAGAATGCTGTATTATACCTACTAAAAGGTAGAGCTAAAGACATAACCTACATAAGCGATATTATTCCCTGATCAAATCTTTATTCAAGAGTCATAACTCTTTCCAAAATGTTGCCTATTTATCTCCTAGTCTATATATTGCTTTCTTCTAGGTGCCCACAGAAAATTTGCAAAAATAGTGCAAAGGGTTCCTGCATTTCTCCTACCCCAATTTTCCCTAATATTAACATGTTACATAGCCATTCTATAATAATCAAAAGTGGGAAATTATCTAGTTTATTTGAATGCTATTAAAACAACTATGCAAGAGATCAGTTGATTTACCAAGCAGATATGTGGAAAAGCTGATAAACAGTTGGTGCAAGTGAAATTTATAGGATTTATAAGAGGATTGTATGTGAAGAGAAGAAAGGAGTCCAGGATACCTGCAAGATTTTAATCATACCTGCAAACCTTTTTTCTGTAAAGTAAAAAGTAGAGCCATTTTTCTGCTCTGTATCCAAGTCTCTCACAAATCCTTCAGATTACCCCCTCAAACTACATATAGAACCCAAGTAGTTCTCATGACTTCCCCAATTACCCACTTCGTCCAAGCCACCAGGATTTCTTGCCTTGGTGTTAAATAGTTTTCAAGTTGACCTCTTTGCTCCTACCCTTGCCCCTCTCTTCTGATCACAGCAGCCAAGCTAACCAATCAGAACTAAATCAACTTATGTGGCCCTTTTGCTCCAAGCCTCACAGAGCTTTCTTTCCCACTTAGATGAATAAAACCTCACTAACTGTTCTGGTCTCTTCCATCCCTAATCCCAACTTGTCTTCTTGCTTCTCATACTTTTCTATATGACCATTCTCGGGATTTTCTGAACTGAACCAGTCAGACATGTTTCTGTCTCTGGGCCTTTATATTTTATGTTTCCTCTGCTTGTAATGTGGTTCACATAAAAATTGACACAGCCTTTTTCCTTGCCTCCTTTACCTCTTCCACTGCTACATTCTTAATGAGGATCCTTTTGATAACCTGTCTAAAACTGCAAACCCGTATCATGCCCTTACCTTCTGTTTTATTTTTCACTTTGGTTCTTATCATGATCTAACAACTATATATTTTGTCTTATAAATGTTTATTTCCTTTTCTTAGAATGATAGATTCCAAGAAGACAAAGGTTTTTGTCCTGCTTCTTCCCCTTGCCACATTTGCACAATGCCTGGAAAACAGCTGGTGCTCAATAAATATTTATGGAAAGAATGAACATCTTCTGTCCTTACAATTGGGCTATATATTTTCCAGTTATTTTCTGAGGTATACTAACATACTTAGGTGCCACATGCTATGTGTTTAGGTATATTAAAAAGAAATTCAATACATGACCTGTATCTTCAAGTTGCTTATAATTATGTTGGAATAATGGGATGCCTGTGTGTGTAAAGATAACTAATGGTATCACCCTAAACTATAAGTTTACCTTAAATACTGTAAAGTTTAGGGCACATTGGTTGGTACCGAGGACAAACAATATGTCAGACCCAGTTTCCTCTTTCATACTCTTTTAGGCTAGTTATGATGACACAGAGGAAAATAAACTCTAACCAACAAAAGAGCCAGATAGATAGTGTGGATGCTGGCAGTAGGCAACCAGGGGAGAGGAGCTCATTAGCAGGGCCTGCTGCGTTAGGCTGTCTGACCAAAGTATAATCTACACGGAGGCTAGAAAATCCAGGGAAGTCTGAGGGGTCTGATGCAGCTAGAACTTGGGGTGTGACCATGTAGAAAAGGCAAATGAGGCCAGCAAAGGAGCAGGGGAGGTCCCAGAGATGGGAAAGGGCTTTGTGTGCCATGTTAGAATTTGACTTCTGTAGGTGGTGAGAAACTTCTGAAAAGTACTTAAAGAGGGAATTTAAGTGATTGCATTTGATTTGGTGGAGATGGCTTAGGAAGGATTGAAGGAGGGAGAGAAGTTAAAAAGTGTCAGTAGGAGTTCAGGGGAATGATGAAGACCTAAAGAATGACAGAAGCTGTAAGAAAGGATGAGGTTGATCAACTGAAGTGAGTGTGGTGGGATAATGAGTAGTCACCTGTGGAGGGAAGACAAAATGACTTATTGCAGATAATGCTGTTAGGTTTCTGACTTGGATGACAGGATAGTTCATGCACGATAGAAACAAGCATAGAGTGGGGCTTGGGACAGCAGGAGCAGGGTGGTTGGAGATAAAGAAGTCCATGTGATCACTCATCAAGCTGGCCTTGACCTCTTTGAGTTCCCTCACAGCTGGTTGGTGGTATTTGGATGGCTGCTGGGCTAGGAAGGACTGTGCCTGTCCTAACACCTGCTGCTCTGGGACAAAGTTGCTCCTCTGTCCCTGCCCTAGCATCCAGAGGAGCAGACAAAGCCAATCCTGGCAGCAGCAGGAGGAGGTGTGGTGCCTGGGAGCCTCTCAGAGGGCTCGGAAGGGAGCCAGCAGGGAGCAGGAAGGAGGCTTTCAGTGCCTGGGAGCCAAGTTCAGCTCAGATCTATTTTGGGTGACAACATTTACAATGTTCCTTCACCCAGAATCATTCTGCCTGCCTGCAAGCTTCGGTGTTTCCAGCTGATGGGTACTCACGCCTACTTAACAGCTGGCTCGGTTCAGGAGCTCCCTAGCTCACTGATTGCTGCCCTTCAGTCCCCTCACTCTTTAGCATGATGCCTGAGTTCCTAGTGCCCAGGATGTTAAGACTGGATCCCCTGGGGCTCTTAGGAGAGGCTCAGGAACATTACAGAGGCAGAGAGGGCAGGGTGGTGAATGTCAGGGTTCAAGCGCAGGGGTTTTTGAGCAATTGACTTGTATTTCTGTGCTTCACTTCCTCTGAAAGACCAAGTTACTGAGGGATAAAATACATGATATTGATAATATTTTGCATTTCCACATCTCATGTCTAAGAGGCACAAGATCTAGAGGATGCCATTGTCTCAGATTGTCTCACTAACTGAATCTGTGGACATTTATAGGTCATATGTAGGGCTCTGCAGATATAATATGGAAGGGACAAGTGTCATTCTCTCATAATTAAAAATTAGGACCATTAAACATTCATTGTAGAATATACCTGGGAATACAAAAAAGCAAATAAAAATGACCCATAATCCTTGTATTCAGAACTCTGGCTAAAAGTCTAGTGTCTTGTCCTGCTTTTTTTGTTCCTGGTATATAGATGCGCATGTTCCTGGATATATGTGTGTTTGTGTGTGGCTTACATGCATATTATCTCTTCCTAGATTCCCTCAAGATACTAGGTTAGGGCACACACCCTCAGTGCTGAAGTATTCTCAGCATGGGACAGTGGACAGGGTAAGACAATACAGAGGTTGTGTAGTAATCTTCCCTCCTGAATGATTTCCAAGAGCTACAGAGCAGTGGTGAAGAATGGGTGGATGGGTCAGCGTGAGCTAGGTTTGCTGCTGAGCTGGGTAGCTAGCCAGCTGGATAAATGGAGAGCCAAGGGCATTATGGAGAAAGTTGTTCAAAGCAACTTAGTATCTTTGAAAAAATATGCTAAATTACCATCAAATTCTCCATCCAGTTTGTAAGCAACAGATTTTCTACTGATTCTTTGGTTTGTGTTCAGCTGAAAGTAGAATCCGATGCAAGAATTGGGTGCAGATAGTGGATTTGGGGGTGATCTCAGGAAGCAAGGATAAGCAAACAGCATGAGTGAAAAAGAGACATGGAAAGCTGGGGGGGGCAATATGAAAGCTACTCTTAAGATTCCTACTAGTGCAATGAGGACTGAGTTCCACCAGCACTGTTTGGAAGCCCTGCAGAATGGGATGTTTGCTCCCAGGATGAGAGCCTGCTAGTTCCCCCTATCCTCTGGCTGAGGGCTTTCCATGGGTGTCAAAAAGGATTGGGGAGTTGCGTGCTTGAGGTGTGGCCTTTGAGCAAGACAACTGTGTTCCCAATGGGCGACCAATGGGATGTGGGGCAGAGACCAAAAGTTTTTGTTCTAACTTGGAAAATTTAGAGCCCTTGTTGATTGAGCAAGTTCCTTCCCCTATGTTCTTCCTGTCTTCCCTTCCTGAAAGTCTCTGGTCTCACCCCATATTTCAAGTGACAGTATGTTTCTTTGACTCTGGATGGTAGACGGTGTTTGTTTTCAGCCAACTCCAAAATTCTGACTCACAATTCTTAGCTCATAAATCTTCTCTTAGCTTTGCCAGGATCAAGTGCTGGGCCTCTTGGGAATTGAAAGTCTCCCTCAGGTGATGCTGAGTCCTGCACTTCTTGCTGCATCAGCACTAAGGACCAGACTCAGAGAATTAAAGAGAATGAGGAGAACAGAAGGAGTGAGGCAGGTTATCTTGGGCCCCCTGGCCAGATCAGGATTCACTTAGGAGACAAAACGGATGCTGGGTGGCTCCAAACTGGGTTTGTTGACCCAGATACAGGCTTCCTGAGTACATAAGGTAATCAGATGAGTGGCCCTTTGGGCCTTTCTTGGCTTCGGGTTCAGTCGAGATATACAAGTGTTGACCACAATATAGGGATTTGTGTAGTTCTCTGGGGGTTATCAGAACCATACTTGGACGGGCTGCTCTTCTGTGGGCAGTTTACTGAGCTCGGTCTTTCATTTTTCTAAGGTAGAAACCACAAACTCAAGGTTGTGTGATTCTTCACTAGTTAAAAAGAAAACTAGGCTTCCCGACTATCAACCCAAATTTCTTGACTTTTGACTCTCCTCCTCAACCCCCCAGCCCTACGTACCAGCTTGGTAATAGGGCACTCATGTTCCTTGTTGTCTTAAATGGAAACTTCCTGAAAGGTAAGAACTGTGTTCAGAGAGGACCCATGCCTCTTTTCCCACAGGTCTAGGAGAGGAAGTGTTTAACAAAAGTTCCTGGTTTACGTGGAAGGACAACCCTTAAGACAACTGATACCAGCAAAAAGGATTAACTTTGACCTCTCTCCAAGAGGAACCCTGGTCCGTGCCACTTTCTCAGTGCCAGGCTCCATTTAGAGGATAGGCTATAACGTATGGGTAGCCTTGGAAGTTCTGCCTTAATCTGCAGTATTTACATGCTCACTTATCTTAGCAATTTGTTGCATCCTGGGGCCTGCTGAGGGTATCTTTGCTAATTACTGAGCCCTTGCTCTGAGAGCTGTTTTCATCTATTTCTGCACTTTGGCAGATTTCTCCCCATATGGAAGAGTCAGCTCTGCCATATTTGCCCTCAGCCTAGGATTAGACAGTTGGATCTTCCCTTAACCCTTAAGAGCAGGTCTGTTTTACTGACCTTTGTTCTACTTTGTTCCCCTTTCACTAAGGAGCATTTGAAATGTTATTTAGAGATAGTGACAGCTTACTGTTAACCCTTAGAGTCTGCGTTGGCAGACACATATCAGATGGTCTTCATAAGATTAGCCCATTTATTCCTGCTGCTCTCTGAGTATTAGTCTGAACTTTAATGGCTTACAGCCAAGGAGATGAGGCCAGATTAAGAGCACAAAGAGTCAGACAAGAGTAGTACTTTGAGATGGGAAAAGGAAGATATGTATTATCTATCATCAAGGAAAAAAGGGGGGAGCATACATATGACAGAGACCAGGCCAGGCAGGTTTAAATGCCAGAGGAAGGACACAGTGGCTAAGCAGACCATCAAACTAGTTGGATTTGAGAAAGCACTCTAGATTGATCTGGTCTGGAAAAACCTTCCTAGAAGACATGGCGTGTGAGCCAGGTTCCCGAAGCTTTCCTGACTATACGTGTTACAGGTCTTCTCCTTTGTGGTAGGAGTTGATTGCACATTTGCCAACAGCAACAATGTAAAGATGAAGGAGATGTAGATATTTGGCTCCTAGATGTTCATCATGCCAAATACTGAGAATAATTTAAACAGCCAACGATGGGGTATCAGTCAGCTAGACTTGCTCTCCTATATTCCTGACATTGTGGGATACTGTGTAGCCACAGCACACCATTTTTGTAGATGTTTGTTAAAAGTGTTCATAATAGGTTGCTCATTTAAAAACCTCACGTTTAGCAGAAGCACAAAGAGGTTAAGTACAATATGAGCCATTTATATTTGTTAACATGTACTAAATGTAAACATGGCTTTAAAAAATCTTTCTGCCTTTCTATTTCCTGATTTTTTTATACCTATGCAGTGACTTGCAAATAAAATGAATTCTGATGTTTTCCTTTCTTCGCAGCAAACAGTTGGAATACCTCCTAATACTTGTGAGAGGACATCGCCAGCAGAACCACGGGTCTCTTATTTGAGGGGGACTGTTGTTTGTGTCCTGCTCGTATCTCTGATGTCTGGAAAGATAAGTCAGCTGGCTAGAGATGGAAATGATGGGGAGCCTTCTCATCTGACTCAAGGGCAGTGCTGGGGTGAGCCCTCTGAGTGCTCCCTTTTAGTAGCAAGAGCCTGAGTACCTCCCAGGCCCACTGCAGCTGTGGCTGAACAACCCCTGTCTGCACACTTGAGAGCCCTACTTCTGAAATGCAGCCTGTCTCTACTTTGCATTTTAGGCAAGAAGTCACTGCTGCCCACCAGCTACCTAATTACAGAGCCGGGAAGAAAAAGGCGGTTTTGTGGGTCTGTGTCTCTCTGGGAAAGGTTAGGAGACAAGAGTGATGGAATCCATCCTTCCGCATTAGTGTGGGGGCAGGCTCTCTATTCCCCGAAAAGCTTCTTCAGATGACCTCTTGGTCTAGACTCTGTGTCTGTCTCAGCAATCGCTGTCATCTGAATGTCACATTAGGACATTTGGGCGCTTCCTTTTCCGTCCTTTTCAGCAGGGTTGAGATTAATGTGTACTATATCCTAATTTGAATGCCTGTTAGTATTTTTAGAATACCCCTTTTATCACACATTTCCAAAATCTAAACCTTCGTCTCTCCTCATTGCCTCTAGGCTCATGTCCAGACCCAGGCTGCTTCCAGGGCCTCTCACACTGATTCATCTTCTTAAATCCTCCGCAGCTCATTACAACCATCTCCCTAGCACACATATCCCAAACACATCTGCCTGCGGGATCCTGCGCCCCACTGAGTTGCCCGCTTGCCTGTGTGGAACCTAGCTGTGCTGTCATTTCCTAGGTCATCTTGAGTCTTTCCTGACCTCTTTTATCACAGTGATCTTTCAGGGACTGCACCAACCAGTCTATACCACCTTGTTTGTTATTTTAAAATTATGATAAAAAGCATACAGTATTTACCATTTAACCATTTTGTGTACACAGTTCAATACTATTAAATTTACTGACATTGCTGTACAACGGATCCCCAGAACTTTTTTGCCTTTTCATTTGTATATGTCTTCTGTCCCCAAATAGATAATATTAAAAGTTACCTTATCATGAGCCATAATTTCTTTCTTTCTTTTTATTTTTTTGGCACAATGCAAAATAAAGCAACTAAATAAAGCCAAATTTTAGTTTCTGAGTTACTCTGTGACACCTAGGATAGGGAGAAGTATATCTTTACTTGATGTTTACATATGCTGGTATAAATGAGTCCTTAGGCCATTTGAAGAATCTTTAGAATTTTTCTTTCATCATAATAAGGTTACTTTTATTGTTTTATTTATAAATATAATATGTGCCTATCAGAGAAGTAAAATGAAATAAAACAGAAAGGACAGACAAGCATAAATACTTAGTAAGAGGTGTGATACTCTCCCAGAGATGACTGCTGTTTACTCTGTGCTTCTGTCCTTTCAGATATTTAAGTGATCTGGGGGCTATTTTACAAGTTCTATTTGAGGAAGGAAATTTTGAGCTGAGATATGGAGGATACTGGAAAGCTTCCATGTACATATGGGGGGAAAACATTCTAGGAAAGAGAACAGTGCGCATGCAGTGACCAGACCTGGGAATAACTTGGCATGTTTGAAAAACTGTGAGAAAATCTCTGGCACTAAGACACAGGAAAGAGGAGGGGAAATTGTATAGTGAGAGAGACAGATGTAGATGGGACTATTTGTAGGGCTTTTCTGGGACTCATATAGGTCATGGTTGAAGCTTTGTATTTTACCCTAAAGTCTGAGAGAGACCATTAGAGGAAAGTGACATGATCTGATCTATTTTAGGAAACTTTCTCTCAATAAATGTAATGTTCTGCATTAGACAATTAAAAGTAAGACCTCCTGCACACATAATAATCATCTCATTAGATTACAAAAATCAGTGACCTACAAAGGAAAACATCACACGGATGTGATTTAGTGTCTTCACTAAAATGGATTGCAAGAGGGAAAAAAAGAAAGGGAGGGACAGCCTGGCACTCAAGAGATTATTAGGCCATTTCAAACCAGAGTAGTTAGTTATTCATGTTCAGGTGATAAAACTACCAGAACAAAGTAAAGAGATATGTACCAAATAAGTGGGAGAAAAGTTATTCATGATTGGAACAGCTTGTAACAGGGAAGGGACACATAGGGCTTCTGGGTTGGTTAATTTTGCTTGTGTCAGGGCTGCTGTTAAAAATGACTACCATATAAAAACACTAGAGAAAACATCTTTGTAAATGAGGAAATGTCAAATGTATGTACATTGACACTAAGAATGAAACAAGATATCCATTACCACCAGTGCCGAAAGACCAAAAGAGAATGTGTGTATGTGTTAGGGAGGAGGGTGCATAAGAAACAGAAAAGAGGAAATAAAATGGACATTTTTTGGTTTTGTCATTACAATAGCCCCACTCCCACCCCATCTAGTTTCACTTCCTGTAGTTTCAGTTTATATGGTCAGCTATGAACCGAAAATACTAAGTGTGAAAATTCTAACAATAAACAACTTAGGTTTAAATTGTATACTGTTCTGAGTAGCATGATGATATCTCTTTTATTACATTATATTGTCATAATCTATTTTGTTACTGTTAATTATTTACTCTGATTAATCTATAAATTAAACTTTATCCTGGGTATGTATATATGCACAGTGCAGGGAAAAGCATAGCATACAGAGTTTGGTACTATCTGTGGTTTCAGGCATATGCTTGAGGTCTACTGTATTTTCATAGAAACCCCCAAACATCATACAAATTTTAGAAATAATAATTTGCTATTATTATTATTAGCTAGTTATCTTGGAATAAGATGGATATATTAAACTATTTTGTATTCTATATACCAATACATTAGAAAATATAATTAAAGATGTACTTTAAAAACTGTAGGAGAATGTCAAATACTTAAGAATAAATCCTACAAAAAGTACACAAATATTCTACACAAAAATGTGTAATTTTATTAAAAGATACAAGAAATTAAATAAGTGGAGGGAGATAACACATCCACAGAGAAAATTAATATCATAAAGATGTCAATTTTTTGGTTCTCCACTATTTGGTCCACAGATTCTAATACCTTAACAAAGATTTTTCATGTTCTAAAATTCTGAAAAAGGTGTGAGAAAAGTCTTGCACTGTCCAATAAAAGGGTATAGTATGAAGTCAGATAATTATCACAATGTATAGCCACACAAGGACAAACTGACCACCAAAACAGATTATAAAGTTCAGAAATAGACTCATGTAAATATGGAACCTCAGTATATGACATAAGTAGCATATCACACCAATGGGGGAATAAAAACTGTATCATAAGTGGAACTGGAAAAATTATATGTAAGAGGTACAATTGGATTCCTGCTTGTACCCTGTATAAAACATCAATCCCAAGAGGTTTAAATATTGAAACACATAAATTACCATAACTTTAAAACTCAATAGAAAATATAGATTTTATCTTTTAGATTTGATAAGGGAAATATTTTAAATGAGTCACAAAGAGTATTTGCTACAAAAGAAAGGCTGATAAATTTGGCTATATTAATATTAAGAATTTTAGATATCACAAGACACATTAAAGAATGTGAAAAAGATAGTTTATAGACTGAGAAAAGATCTTCAAAATGCACACAATCAGCAAAAGATTAGTATTAAGAATAAAAAAAACACTTCAAAATAACTACAGACTAACAAGAAAAGCATGATAGAAAAAGATAAGCAGATGACACAAAGCATCAGAATAAATTTGAAATCAGTAAAAATATGAAGAGATGTTCAACATCATTAGTGATCAGGGAGATGGAAATTAAAAACATATTTAAATAACTTTTGGCACCTGTCAGATTAGCAAAATTTTATTTTATTTTTTTGTTGTTGCTGTACGGGTCGAATGCACGACCTCGCACTTTCCAGGCAGGGACTTATGCCGCTGAGCTAAATCCCCGGCTTAGATTAGCAAAATTTTAAAAGTTTGATATTTCTAAGTGTTGGAAACAGTGTGGGTCCACAGGATCTTTTCAAAATTTCTGGTGAGAGTGAAAATTGACAACCAATTTGGAAAACAAATTTAACATCTACATGCCTTAAAAGGCAGAAATTTCATTATCATATGTATTTATTTTTCCAGGAGAAGCTCTTGCACATGTATCATGTTATGGCTTGTGTCTAGGTGATTCCCCAAAACATAATCAGGTCACAGGTGGGGCTTTTTCAGAGGTGGCTGATCTAGAATGTGTGATGTTGGAATAAATTCATGGGGTAATGGTAGGATCAAAGACACTAGGGTTAAGAGTATGAGTGAGTAGCCTGGAGAAGATATAAGGGATAGAAAGAGCTGCAGTGGTCCCTTTTTTCTTTGATATCTTCTGCCCATTATGAACTGTTTCTCTCTTGGAGCCAATTGTGGAAACCTCTACAAACTGTGAGCTAAATAAATCTTTCTTTTTGAGGGGGTAGTTTGTTTTTTGAGTCAGGGTCTTGCTGTGTAATTCAAGTTGATTTTGAACTTATTGTTTATCCCAGGCTGACCTTGAATTCTTGACAATCCTCCTGCCTCAGCCTTCTGAGTGCTGGGATTATAGGTATGCATCACCACAGCCAGCTAAACCTTTCCTCTTTTAATTTTGGGTATCAAGTACTTTGTCTCAGCAATGAGAAAAGTAAATAAGACAGAATTTTGTACCAGGAGGGTCACTGCTGTGACTGTGCCTAACCATGTAGTTTAGGAGCCTTTGGAGCTGGCTTGTGAGAAGGGTAAGAGTTAGGAAAGATTTGGAGGTGCTGGCTGAAAAAGTAGAGCTGGCTAAAAAATCCTGAGACTGCACTTGATCAAGATTCTGGTCAGAGCACAGATCAGAAGGCTGATAGAAATGCTTCCAGTAGAGACTAGGTTTGGGAGGTTTCTGCTGGGAAGAAGGACTGCATTCACTATTGAATACCAGGAAATGTGACTTACAGCTGGCAGAAAGTTTGTCTGCATTTTACTCTGGTCCAGAGACTTTGCCTGAGACTGAGATTAAGGGTGGTAGACTAACTAATCTTGAAGAAGGAATTTCAAGGTAGTCTATTGTTGAGGCAATGGCATAGCTACTGCTGACAACTTTTAGTCAGATTTATATTGAGAATTAAGAGCAGAGAGCCCAGCAGGATGCTTCAAAATATTTTGAGTTTGGCCAGAAAGGAGGCTCCAGTAAAGCTGTGAGCTGCAAAGATAAAAGCAGAGAGGGTCTCGATTGTTGAGAAGGGACAAGAAAATAGAAAAGATGACCTGAGGCATCACAACACTGCACCTCAGAATTGCAGAAGTGAAAGACTTTGTTTTGAGAGGAAAGCCCTAGAGAACTGATCCAGAATGGCGACAGCCTTGGCATTTGGTTCATAGGCAGTGGACCCCCTACAGCCAAGAGAGAAGGAAGCCTAGCTACTGCTCCAACTGGCAGCAGACGCTGGTGTCATTCACTTGGTGCTGGTTTTAGGTACATGCAGAATGAAAGAGTTGTGGCATCAGGAAGTCTTCCATCCAGATTTCAGAAGAAGGCCTGGGAGGTCGGGCAGTGTGCCTCTGAGAGAGCAGTGTGTGAAGCTGTGAGTGTGAAGCCAAAGGTTCAGTGGGAACCTCAGAAAGTTGGAGAAGCCAGGAATGTGGATAATCCAGGGAAAACTGCCAGGAGTGAGCAAAGTCAACCAAAGAAAGAATCCATGGGAGCTACAATCACAGACAGTGTCATCCTAGGGGAAGCATCCAAGCCCTTTGGAGTTCACAACTTGGCACAGAGGACTCTTTGGACTTTGACTTTTCAGCAGTACTGAAACTGTTAGTACTTCAGCAACTCTTAGAGATGAACTAAATCCCTTTTGCATAGGGATGTGCCTGAGCCTTTGGGGGTCCAGGGGTATAATGTTATGGTTTGTGTCTACGTATCTTCTCAAAGCCTAGTGTGTTGATAGGTGGGGCTTTTTCAGAGATGGCTGGATCTAGAATCTGACACTAAATCGACTAGTGGTACAATGCTAGGATCAAGGGCACTAGGGTGAAGGGTGTGAGTGCTACCCACCCTAAGTAGCTTGGAGAAGATATAAGGGATAGAAAGAGCTGTGGCAGTCCCTTGTTGCTTTGATGCCTTCTGCCTGCCATGAACTGTTTCTCCTGTATGCTGCCACCCTACATTGGTTTATGGACTGAAACCTCTACAAAATGTAAGCTAAATAAACCTTTCCTCCTTTAACCTTGGTTTCTCATCTCAGCAATGAGAAAAGAAACTAAGATATACCATGAGGGATATAAACCACCACAGTCTTCATGGAAGCATCATTTACAATAAGAAAAATCTAGAGGATAAAAATGCCCATCAATCTAATACTGGATGAACTAGGTCTGTAAATACATGGAATAGTACAGGAAAGTTTGAATAAACTGTGATGACATGTAATAATATACGCGAGTCTTTTAACAACTACAATGTGCAAAAAAATTATTGCATACCACATAATACTTTTTATTAAATTAAAAATAACTTTAATAAAAATGTTAATGTTTATGAATTGTTATAGATACAATAATACGGTGTAAAAAAGGAAAACAGTGGAGTGAGGGTTCAGGACAGTGGCTACCTGGCATGACAGGAAAGTAGGAAATGACACAGATATGGGCCAAGTGGCATGTTATGGTTGACACATTGTATCAATTTGAGAAATTTAGAAGTTTAACTGAGAGACTCAGCAGGGAGCCAGGGTTCTTACTTTGTAAATATCCTCATCCTGTGCAAAAGAGAGCAAGGAGATTTTGTGAGTGCTTCACCCACCCCCAGGGCAGGGGTGGCCTGTGTACAATATAAGCCAGGAGAGGAAGCCTGTTTCCTTCCCTTTTGCTCTGGCTGCCTCCTTGAAGTGTTGCCCCAGTGCCATGCCACCCTACCTTGGAGCCAGTTGATTATAGACTGAAACCTCCACAACAGTGAGCTAAATAAACCTTTCCTTCCTTCATTTGAGTGTTGGGTATTTTGTTCCAGTAATGAGAAAAAGTAACCAAGACATGGTAGATGTAAATAGTGGTCAAGATCCTAGCCTTAGTGGGTGTGGAGGTGATACCTGCAATCCCCAAACTCTAGGAAGCTGAGGCAAAAGGGTTGCAAGTTCAAGCCCAGCCTGGGAAGTGTAGCACTTAGCAAGATCCTGTCTTAAAACAAACAAATCAAAGGACGTTGGGGAAGGAGCTTGTTTCAAAGGTCCTGGTTTCAAACCCCAAGGTGGGGTGGGGGGAATACTAATCTTTATAGGTAGTGGTGGGTTTGTGGGTGCTTATTACAGTTAAAAACAGCCAGGCATCAAGCCAATCAAAAATAGACTGTTCTGGTTGCTATGTGGACAATGAGTCCAATGGGTGATTATTCAGGGGCTGTTTACTAATCCAGGTGAAAGTAGGTGCCACTTTGTTCTCAGTTAGTGGCCACTAAGATGAAGCATAATGAACAGAATCATAATGTATGTTGGAGATAGCAGGGAACTTTTCTGATAGCTTACATGTGGGAGGTAAGAAATATTCTATTTTATGAAGCTACATAATTTATTTAACAATCTGCTCTTATTGTATATCTGGATTGCGTACAATATTTTTTGCTCCATGAACAAGGTCTAAAATGAGCATCCTTGTAGTTTAATCTTCATACAACTTGAATTAATTTCTTTCTTTTTTTATGGTGTGAGATAAAGTTCTCTTTTATTTTGTTTTATTAGACTTAACTTTTTAAAAAGCATTTTAAGAATAAAATTGAGAGGAAGGAATAGAGATTTGCCATATTCCCCTTACCCTTCCATACATGCACAGTCCACCCCTATTTTTAACAACCCTCACCAGAGCCAACTGCTGAAACTGTTGTGGTCCTGCACCAACACATCACCAATCCCCAGACTCCAGAGTTCATATCAGGCTCACTGTCAGTTCCTCAGGTTTGGACAAATGTACAGTGATATGTATCCAGCTCTCTAAAATCCTATAGCGTATTTTTACTGCCCTAAAAATTCTCTGTGTTTTGCCTTTTCGTTGTTCCCTTTCTCCACTCCCTGGCACCACTGATCTTTTTACTGTCTCTGTAATTTTGCCTTTTCTAGAATGTCATATAGTTGGAATCGTATTGTACATAGCCTTTTCAGATTGGCTTACATGTGCATTTAAGGTTCCTGTGTCTTTTAATGGCTTGATGGTTCATTTCTTTTTAGCATTGACTAATATTCCTTTGTTCAAAGGTACCATAGTTATACAATTTTGTGCTGAAGTACATCTTGGTTATTTTCAGGTTTTTGCAGCTATGAGAAAACTGCTATAAATATCCATGTGCAGGCTTTTGTGTACAGGTAAATTGTCAGCCCTGTGAGTAAATACCAAAGAGTATAATTTCTAGATTGTATGATAAAGAGTATGTTTACTTTTGTCAGAAACTGCCAAGCTGTCTTCTGAAGTGGCTGTACCAGCAATGAATGGGCATTCCTGTTACTCCACATTCTTGCCAGCTTTTGGCATTGCCAGTGTTCAGAATTTTGACAGTTCTAATAGTTGTACATCTTGAATTAATTTCTTAAAAGTCAGTTTATAGAAATGAATTGTTAAACATACCAAAGAAGGTACACATTTTATAAGCCTTTAACACATATTTCCATCTTTCCTTCTGATAATGTTTTCCTGCTCCCTGCAGTGGGCACCTTCAGAGCACTAGACTCCTGCAATGGGTCATTTCCCAGAATATGCAGTACAGGATGTGAGATAGGGTAATCTCCTTTTTTTTTTTTTTTTAGAAAAAAAAAATCTCCTTAACACATGGATCAGAGAGCTCGTCCCTTTCCTGGCTAGTCTTCCACACAGATTCAGCCAACCCCTAACCTCCAAAGAGCCCTAGGTATTTCTAACAAACCTGAGATCTTTTTTCTGAGTCAGTTGGGTAAAGACTAAACAAGCTGATAAGTAATTTAATAATTAGTTAAGTTTATGATTTTACCGATCTTCCAGAGCCACTGTCATTCTATACAGTAGACACTAGCCACAAGTGGCAAATGCATGGGAATTTAAATTAATTTAAAAAATAAGTAAAATTGAGCCACTTGTGGTGGTGCATACCATGATTCCAGCACTTAGGTGAGAGGATCGCTTTGAGTTCAAGGTCAGCCTGAACTACATTATGAGTTCAAGGCCAACCTAAACTGCACAGTGAGACTCTGTTTCAAAAAAAATTTGAAAAATTCAGTTCTTCAGTTACATTAGTCACATTTAAAATACTCAGTAGTCCTATGTGACTAGTGGCTACAATATTGGAAAACCCAGATATGGAATATTTCCATCATCCCAATAAGTTCTACTGGACAGAACTGTAGAAGTTGGCTTAGTCAAGAAACATTCCCAGGTGTGGGGCTGAGAAAGCTAGTGAGAGTGGGTTATTGGCAGTAGTCAGTGTTGCTTGTTAGATTTCTCCTTGCTAATGCTGAAATCAGTTATCATCATATCTAATTTCTTTTTACTTCTTCTGTTCTAGTGTAGAGCAAGGGACTCTGGTTCAGTGACAGATAAGTCTTAAGGACTGTGTGTGTGTGTGTGTGTGTGTGTGTGTGTGTGTGTGTTAAGTCTCTTCACCCATTTGTGTCATGCCTTGACCAAGGCCAAAGCACTTAAACAGCAATACAGTGTCTGAGAGTAAGGTGTAGTATCTTAGGGGCTGCCCCAAAATGCAGGTAGAGTGAGTCTTTGCCAGGGTTGCAGTGGTCATAAGGAACATGTTAGCCTGAATCCAAAAAATCAGAATTCTTCATTCCTTCCTATTGCCTCAGTTTATTCTTGTGCAGTATGAGGATAGATTTGTTCCTCTGTGTTTTGGAGCTGCAAGAAGAGAGTGATTGGTAGTGATAAAGTTCCAGATTCTGTATTCTCTCTGCTCATCCTAGAGCTGGGGTCAGTTTCTGCCTTTGTTTATACCCTGCCGGTGTCCAGATCCTGCTGTGAGAAACAACTCTTGCCGGTGGCTTAAATATAGCCCTGGGAGCCCCAAATGCCACATTCTAGTCTTGGCTTGTACACTGACTCATGGTATGACTCTATGAAAGACACTTCCCCTCTCCTCCAAATGGGTCATCAGGAGTAGGGGGAAGATAATGGTCCTGAGTCACCTCCAGAGAGGAGCTAATTATAATGGGCTTACTGAGCCAAAGAGGTACAAACTGAAAGGGCAGTGGAGGAAGCAACTTTGAAAAGGGACCTGGCTTTTTCCTTGCCTGGCCAAGCTGTCCACTGCAATCTAAGCCTGCTGAAGGTCTCTTAAACCTCTCTGTATGATGAACAAGGAGATGTGAGCATAAACCTGTGTTCATTTTTCTGGGGAGAGACCGTAGTTTTCATCAGAGTCTCAGCAGTTTAAGCCCTAAAAGTTTCTGAATCATTGCCCGGAGGTGTGATTTCTTGGGTCCCTTGGGCTCTGAGGAGAAGGGAAGCTGTTTCTTCTGGGAAAGGAGTGAAGGTCCGGCTTCTCCAGCAACTAAGGAAAGTATGCAGAGTAACTCTGGCCTAAAGGCTTGGCTGATAGCAAACTGTCTATCTCTGAGTCAGGCCTTTGAGGTAGAAATTAAATGTTTTAGACTCATCTACATCTGTCATCCCCTACCTGTGGTGTGTGCCCCGCTAGATGTTTGATCTTAAGTAGAGCTCAGTATCCATGTAGACACACCTCAGAAGACAAGAGCACGCAGCTAGCATAGTGTTCTGTGTGAGTCCCCACATAGAAGGGACATCATGACCGAGGAACAGAAAGACAGTCGTCTGTGGAAGCCATACAGGAAGGCAAAAGGTACAGCTGGACCTGATACTGATGTCTTTAACCCTAAATCATTTTGTGACTTTGCTGGTCTCTTAGCTTTTCTATGCTTATTATCTCTCTGTAAAGTAGACTAACTTTCCTTGCCCTAAATACTGACAGTAGCTATTGTGACAAAAAGTACTTTAATGAAAACTAGCATGTGTCATGTTTTTTGTTTAATTTTTTTAGTAGTACATGTTTGCATACTGTGTATCTGAGGTAGATATTTCCATGATGCTGGCATAGGAGGTGGAATTTTAAATTCTACCATTGCAATAGCATCAGTATCTATCTTTCTTTTTTTAGAATCATCAGAAAACCAATCACTTATGGTAAGAAAGTTTCAGTAAGAGTGGACAGGGAGTTTAGGCATGCTTTCATTTAAAAACAAGGGGCCAGAGGTGTTGCTTAATGGTAGAGCATGTGCTCAGTGTACCGAAGGCTCTAGGTTTGATCCTTAGCACCAAGAGGGGGAAGAAAGGACAAACAAGCTTTTTTCCAAGTGTTTGAGGTTCTGGATTCCAGTCAAAACCCTACATAACTTGTTTATAAAAATAAGCAAGGCATAACATTTCTCAGACTTAATAGCTTCATGTGTAAAGTGGGAAAGCTAACTTTTAACCTATGTCATGAAGGAATATTGTGAGGATGCAGTGAGATTGTACATATGTAAAGGCTGCACTGTAAGTAAAGATTGTTCTTTAATAATAAGAGCGATGGCTGATGACAGTAGAAGGTAACAACAGACCCAGAGTGAAGTGTCTGGGGGACACTGAGCAAAAAGCAAAACCAGGACATGTCACAAGAAGTTTGTCAGAGGTCTGGCGTGGGGCACCTAACTTACAAACTCCATATCCTCAGCTTAGACCATCTCCATCCTGGAGACCACTCCTACTCTCTAGCAACTGATGTCTTGACTCCTGAGAGGCCAAGACCTTTCTTAAGTGTCTCTGGACACCTTAGAATCAACTCTCTGGAAGTCTGGTCAAACTCATAGGCACTTTCCCTTCCAAATCTGAACTGGGTAGTCCTCTCTGAGCCATCCACGTACCAATAAGGGTGCAACTATGAGAATCAAGAAGGAATATCCCCATGAACAGCTCTGCTGTCCACAGGAATGTGCAACACACCTTAGTCCCCAGAGGCCAAAAGCTTAGTGTCATAAACAGAGGTCACAGTACTGAGCAGCAAGGGCAGCTAATCCACCAGACGCCAGAGCTTAGCCTGGCAGTTATGGGAGCCAGGCTGATGATGCCTGATAAAAGGGAGCAGTGAGGAACTTCAGAGAGAGAGGCCAGCATCCTGTTAGGGCAGTGCCTCATGGAGATGTAGTACAAAGGTCACCTAAAAACCATAAAGATCACCTCATTCATTTCTTGGCCCTAGAGTAAGACGCCTTCCCTGTCAACCAACTAAGACCGCTACACAGAAGGTCTGGGTTCAGAGCCTGCCTCTTGCTCACTGGACCAAAGGGCAACAAAGCACTTTGTAGAGGAACAGCAGGAGGATACTACCTGTAAGCTGTAAATAATAAAAGCTTACTACCTGTAAGCTTTGGGGCAATAATACTAATAATTCTTCTTCTTATTATTAGTATATTACTGTAATATTTGTTGTTGGGTGTTTTGTTTTGGTTTGGGTTTTTTGGTACCAGGGATTGAACTCAGTACCTCATGTTTGCCAGGAAGGCACTTATGCCACTGAGCTAAATCCCCGGCCCAAATATTTGTTATTATTATTATTATTATTGCCACTTTCTGCACCAGCTCCAATCCAGGAGAATGCAGAATAATTCCAACTTAGTCTTAGTTCTTAAAACTCTAATGCTGCCATGTGGTACCCTGCTGCTGTCTCACAGGTCTTCCATTCTAGTTGACAAGGACTTAAAAAATAGCCCCTAAGGAGTAGTATGAAGTGTTCGAAGTGTGCTAGGTCATGTGGTACAGGCCAAGGTGCTGCAGGAGCTCAGAAAAGGCAGCAGCTGGTGTGGGCTGAGGTGGTTAGAGCAGGCTGCACACAGAATGGACTGGGACCCACCGCATGAAAGTTTACATGCATGGTAGGGCAGAAGGGAAGTGGAATAGGGCAGCTTTCATAAAAATGGGAAATTGCTGAAACATAGGAGGTGACTCAGCACTGTTCAGGGCAGCTTTGGGGCAAGTGGCAGAGGCAAAGAGGCAGGCAGCCAGGGTGAAGATGGTTTTGCACTCCAGGAAGAGGCATGTAGGCTTGATTTTGGAGTTAATAGTGAGTAGAAGGAACCCCTAGTGTGTGAAAGTGTGGAAAGCCAGGCTTTGTTGATGTCTCCCACTGCATTATTTCCTCTGTGCTCTCAGTGAGGCTTCCTAATCTCCTGAACCATGTCAGGTCTGCTGAGAGCTGATCTATGGCTCACACAGCCATGAGGTTTGCAGTTGAGCTCCCTAGAAGCCTCTTTCCTTCTTCATCTCCACTTCCTGTCCCCTCTAGTTTAGCAGGCTAGGACTGGAGACTAGCTCTTCTGTCATGGGGCACAGATAAACAAGACCCAGCCTCTGTCTTTAGTTTACAGTGAGATTAAATGGCACATGCAAACCGTGACAAGCACACTCTTCCTGGCAGCCTGGAGCCTCAACTCTAATCTGGATCTTCCTCACAACTTCCTGGAACCACAGAACTGTAGATGGCATTCTGGGAGCCTGGGAACCGTGCTTTCCTTGACTTCTTCCTTGTTTCTGAGGGAACCCATGGTAGACTGGTGTCTGAGTTAGAAACAGAACTTCAGCCAGGCTCTCCACAGCTACCAGGAGTCTCCAGAAATAGCAGCTCTGTGTTAAGTGAGTGAAAGGTAGGTGGTTAAGGCTCTCTAGGAGACCCACAAGAGGGAGACCCAGGGAAATCAGGCAGTGTTGGGAAGACTGGTCCTGGCCCATGGCTGTGGAGGGTGAGCAGACTACACATTTCTACCTGTGAACTCCAGCCCTTGGAGTCCAAGCCACCTTTGTGAGAAGAGGATCTTGGGGAATGTGATGGCAAGGGCAGCGCCCAGTGCTGGATCCGCAGCCCCCACTGGCTGTGCCAAATGTGAGCAGTGCTCTGTGCTCAGCAGCAGTTCTGACTGCCCAGCTTGAATTCTGCTGACTCTATTCTGGGTCCTCATTTCAGCATCAGTCACACCACAGGAAGCTCTTCCTGGGGAGCTACTGCTGCTGCCGTGCGGATGCTTTTGCTAACTCTTCACAGCCATGCTGCTCCCTAGGAGCTAAGGCCTAGTAACTCCATCTCTCCTAGGAGCACTTAACAGAAACTTCTCTGCACAACTAGGTTCCTTGTAGGGGGTAATCAACTCAAGAGATGCATAGATTTTAGCCATTTGGGACAGAGAAGGGGGAGGGAGATTCCCCAAGGAAAAGGAGCTACTCGGTGAGCTCAGAGAAGTATTAGTGGAGTATTTGTAATGGCAGGGGGAAGAGACAGGGAAAGAAAAATTCTGTGTTGAATCCAAATGATGGTAGAGCTTAGCCTTGGCTTTCAGGTGGAGTCCATCCTGTCTGAACGGACATTCTCTCTCTGTGTTCCTTTCCTCAGAAGTGAGTGGGGTTGAAGGTAGCTGAATGGCAATCAGAGATTTTAGCTCTCTTAAAGAGTTCTGTCCTGGGCTGGGGATTTAGCTCAGTGGCTTAAGCGCCTGCTTTGCAAGCAGGCAGTCATGAGTTCAATCCCCAGTACCAAAAAAAAAAAAAAAAAAAAAAAGAGTTCTGTCTTATATGCAGTTCAGGCTGGCTTGGGCTCACTTTGTAGCCCAGGTTGGTCTCAAACTTGCAACAGTCCTACTGCCTCAGCCTCCCAAGTGCTGGGATTACAAGAGTGCACCACCATGCCCAGCCCTGCCACCTACTCTTTCAAACATATTTGCCCAGGAATTAGTGGGTGTGGCAGTGGAGTGTCTATCCTGAGAGGACAGTTGAAACCAGACTTGGGTTAAAGCAAAGCTTATTGCCTGTGTATTCCTATGAGTTAAGGTTTGAACTCTAATTTCAGCAAGTTCTCTGTGTTCTGGGGACAGCCTCAGAAGGAACAAAACAAGGTACAAGGCAGATGTAATTTTCTGTTGATGCAGTGAACATCATGTGAATTAGAAAGACAAATCTCTTCAAAGAACTGGGGCAGAATATATCTCAGGGCAACTGTTTGCCTTGATCCGATGCTGAAAGTCCCGCTTTTGCAAAAACAAAATAAAACAGATACTAGGAAACAGGGGAAAAGGGATCTAGAGTTGAGGGAGAAGGAAGGGTGAAAATGAAAAAAGAAGTAATGAGGATTAAAAAGTATATATGCATGTATCAATTCCCTATGATTAATGTATTCATTATGTACTGCAAGCATGCACTTTTAAAAAAGGGTCAAGAGGGAGCTGGGCTCTCACCTAAATGTCCTTGCCCCCAAGAATTGCTAACTTCTTCCCAGTATGGAGAGAGAATCTCATGGGCCGTCATCACCAAACCATCTGCCTGCAGACGTTCAGGGAGTAAGGGGAAAGCAGAGGCAGTCATAAGCAGAATGGCATGAGACATGACAATGTGGATAGGCCTTTTATGGAATCTGATGGGCCTTAGAGTTTTGGGGAGTTTTCATTTGTTTGCTTGTTTCTGCATTTACCAAATTTCTGAAGCTTCCAAAAGAGCCCTTTGTATAATTATATATTGCAGCATTAAAAATTACCTTAAAACTTTGTGGAAAACTGATAAACATTCATTATCTCCCAGTTTCTGTGTATCAGGAATGCAGGTGTGACTTAGCTGGGTGCTTCTGGCTCAAGATCTCTACTGCGGTTGCAGTCAAGCTGTCATCCAGCACTGCAGTCATCTCGACTGGGGCTGTTGGCAGCCTCAGAAGATCTGCTTCCAGCTTCGCTCACATGAGCTGTTCCACAGGGCTCCCTTCTACCATGGCGGCCAGCTTCCCCTGACAGGCAATCCGAGAAGGATACTGGTCTCTGACATCCTAATATCTGATGTAATGTCACTCCCATATTTCTCTTTATTTAAGTTTCTGAGTCAGTAAGTCCAAATCATACTCAAGGGGGGACAATTACCCAAGGACATTAGTACATATTCAATCAATTCAATAAAGAAAGGTGGGCAGTCTACTTAAAAACAAAAAAAGGAGGTTTATTAGCTCACAGTTTAGGATGCTGAAAGTCCCAACCTCATAGCGCCAGCTCTGGTGAGGGCCCTATGATGAATCTCACCGTGGTGGTTGCTTCTTGGCAGGGACATATGTGAGGGAGAGAACACAAGGTGACAGGAAAGCAGGAAGAAGGGAGGGTTGGCAATGACCTTCCACTAGGTCTGTCTTCTTAAAGATCCACCAACTTCTTTTCTTCTTTTTCTTTTCTTTTCCTTCCTCCCTCCCTCCATCCTTCCCTCTCTCTTTCTCTCTGCTACCCCTCTCCCCATGGTGCTTTGCACTGAGCTGCAGCTGCACCCTCAGCCCTTTTCATGTTTTATTTTGAGATAATCTTGCTGCTAAGTCACTAAGTTGCCCAGACTGGGCTTAAATTTATAATCTTCCTGCCTCAACTTCCCAGAGTGCTGCAATTATGGTGAGTGAGGCACCATGCCTTACCCCATAGCTTTTTTTATTTTTAATACTAGGGGTGGAACTCACCACGTCACACTTGCCAGGCAAGTGCTTGTGTCACTGAGCTAAATCACCAGCCCGTTGCCCCATAACTTCTTTATATAGCCATCTTGTAGTCTAAGCTTTCAATTTATAAACTCTTAGAGGAACAAACCACATCCAAATCATAGCAATAGGAAGGGAGGAAAAGGTGTTGTAGAGTGGTGAGGCGGACTGCTCTAGATCACAGAGATATCAATGGGTAGATTTAGCATTTGCATCTAGGCATCAGTCTAACTTTACATTTAATAGTCTTTTTCTGATCCCTTGATGCCTGTGAGGCCCAGTGCCTACTGAGACTCATAGTTGGGATCTGCAGCTAACTCGAGGTGACCGAACCTTAATGGGTTTTGATGGTGGTTGACTTGCTCCTTGTTCCTTTGCAGCTGTTTCCAGATTCTCAGGGACATAGCTCATGAACATTCTCCCTTAACAGGACATCTGCTATACTCTTCATTTATTTTTAAATAAACTATATTTTAGAAAGTTTCAGATTTACAGAAAAATTGCAAAGATAATCCAGAGAGTTCTCATCTATCCCAGTTAGTTTTGTCTATCATGAACATCTTACATTATTGTGCTGTTTGTTACAATTGATGAACCAGTATTGATATATTATTATAAAGTAAATCCTGTGCTATATTCAGATGTTCTTACTAGTCCTTTGTTTCATACATTATTTTGATTCATTCTTAGGCCAGTCTTTCAAGGTTGGCATTATTATCTCTGTTTTGCAGAATAAGAAAGTAAAGGGGTTCAGTAACTTGGCATGAATCACAGAGCTGTGCAGAAGCACAGTGAGCATTTGAAAGATCGTCTCTCTCACTTGCGTGCAGCTCTCTTTCCCTCTTTCATCCAAGGGAAGTAGGCACATAAGCACTAATCTGACATCTGGTCCTACCCCCCAGTCTAAGCTTAGGGAAAAGATAAGAACCTGCCAGAGACTGACAGTGTTTTAGTACTCCTTCTTCAGCCTCGGGCCTCTCATCTGTGAAACCATAGGATTAGATTAATAAGCCTAAGTATCTTCTGGCTTTGATTTTCTGCAGCCCCAGGACTTTCTGAAATCCTGTCCAGAAGACTTAGGGGCTGCTGGTGGGGAAACTGGGGATAAGCTTAGTTCTGGTTCCCCAAGTGTAGAAAGTCACAGGCCCTGTGGGAATGAGCCTGCCTGTTTTGTTTTGCTAGCTTTTCTTGCAGATCAGTGCAACAGATCAGGACCGTATAGGATTGAATTAGTTGGCTGCCATATCAAGTTAAGAATCCAAGACTGCTGGTTCTACATCTGAGGTTATTGCCCTTTACTGGTTCAAAAGAGCTGAAAAACAAAGCTTCTGGAAAAGATGCTCCAAGCAATATTTTTTTTATGTAACATAAAAGAAACCTACTCTTTCAGGGGCTTTAGCTACTAAAGTAAGAATATGACTGGCAAGACTTTGTTTCCTGAGTGGTGGGAAGGTTCTGACTTGTCAGAGTATCCAGTGGGTCCTGCAATGGCAGGGAAATGGACTTGAGAATCAGGTAGGTCTGGTCTGCTTCTCATGGAGTAATAATGACCTCAGTCAAGTTTCTCACCCTCTCTGTGTCTCCATTTCCACATGTGTAACATAAGAAAAATATAAGGACACCTCATGCAGGTGTTCTTAGGATTAGGGTAGTAATCCAAGTAAGATGCTTAACTGAGCCCATAATAAGTGCTCAATAAATGTTAAGTATTTTTAGGATTTCTTTGAATGATAGACTAAAGAGTTTCCGTCTTCCACAAATAGCAGTTGTTCTTTCTTTGACTGTGAGGTCTCTTGCCCTTTTGGCATCCAGGCACCCATCTCTGAGAAGCATGTTCAACCCTAGTATACACAGGCATTTTGCTCATGGACTGAGGTGGGTGGCCTGGGAATCTTTGGAAATCACCAGCAGCTTCCTTCTCTCACGGTAGCAGTGGAGGCCTAGAGCCTTGGGAGGACAGTCCCAGTCCAGCCCTGCCTGTCTGCTCATCGACCTGCCACTGTGCTACCTGGTTTTGCTCAGAAGGCCCTTGAGCTTGAGAGGGCCGCACCTGCCTAATGAGGTGAGCTGGACTGTCTGTGGGAGTCTCTGGCGGAATGCCTCCCAGACCAGGCACCTGGCTTTGTGTCTGCACTCTGGCTTGGGTGCTGTACTAGATGTCAGGTTCAGAGATGGGTAGTGAAGCCAACCCTCCCTGCCCCCATGAAAGGCAGATAGGGCAAAGAAAGGTCTAGGCCAGGCTGGGCCACACAACCGGACCAGTTTTTCTAGCAGGAGGCTCCCATCTCTGCCTGTAAGGCTTTGGGGGCTAGCACAGTAATGACAGAGGGTCTAACTGGGTATCTTTGGGAAGGTGTTTGGACCAGACCTTTTGTTCATTTTGATTTATTCCTTCCTTTTCGCCATAAAGCACAGCATTAGAGAAGCTAGACTAGATTTCTATTCCAAATCCATTGCTGCCTAGAGTTAGAATTGGTTGAGAAATTCCAAGCAACAAGAATGAGGAACTGCAAGAATATACTATATGGCTGGGGATGGCGTGAACATTCATGCTCGTGTAGTGCATATGACAAGAGTAGACACTCATAACACCCACGAGGCATTTGTGTATCAATATTTAAGAAACCTCTTTTCCAGAGGCAGATTGGCTGCCCACATAGGGCTCTTGGCCACATACAGACCAGGAAATGGGTTTTTCATATCCAGGGTACATTAACTGTGTCTAGGGAGTCATTCCATGGGTCTGTCCCTTCTGGGTTTAGGAAGGAAGAGCCTAAGAGTATAGACTGGAAGGGACACCCCTGAAGGGAGAAGCATCCTGCAAATGCCAGTGTGGGGAGCTGCCATCCTCAGCCTTGGTACTGAGAACAGTTGGTCCTAAGGTCAAGGAGGATTAGGTAATTTTTGAGACCTGTGTCCCAAGTGGAGAACAGAAGTAGAAGAAGGTAACAGCTAGAAAGAGAAGAAAGTTAGAGCTTAAAATTTTTAGTGATTTAGGCTTTGACTGGCAGAAAAAAAAAAACCACTGGTAAGCAATTATATAGTCAACATAACTCTAGTTGAGTATGTGATTGTCTTGTTTCTACTCCCAAACCTTCAAGGAGCTCTAATTTCTCTTACCTGCCACTTACCATTCTGTGATCTTGATGACAGTTCACGATACACTCATGAGTTACCGACTTACAGTCACTTTGCCCATTCCTCTGGTTCAAAGTGATGAGTTTGTGGGTGCCTTCTGGAGCACTGTTAATCTGTTTTCCATTTCTATAACAACATGGAAGGAGGCTGAGTACTTTACAATAAAACAGATTTATGTAGCTTACAGTTTTGGAGGCCCAAGGGCATGGTACTAGCATCCTCTGAGCTCTGGTGAGGGTCCCTGGCTCCATCACTGCATGGCAGATGGCATTGTAGTGGGAGCATGTACACAAAGAGGACACCACATGATGAGACAGGAAGCCAGAGAATGAAAAGCCAGTCTTTCTCTTTTGCAACAACCCACTGTTGCAGAAGCTGGCAAGGGTCACTTGAGAACTACATTAATTTCTTTCTAGGACAGAAGCCTCAGTGACCTAATCACCTTTCATTAGATCTCATATCTTATAGGTTCCACCATTTCATCAGAAGATCACAGTGGGGACCAAGTTTCCAGTGTCTGAGCATTGGGGGAGGGGTCACCCTTGAAGCATCTCTAGATCATGGCAAGTACCCTGCTGCCCTCCACAACACAGTCCTTCCCCGTCTTGCTAGCGGCGGATGCACTCTCCTTTGCGATGTAAGAAGAGAAAGAAGAAAAGAAGGAAATCTCAAATTGTTGTCATGTTATACATTTTGTGGCTATTTTCTAGGAAAACAGGAAAAAAATAAAGAATTGAAATTTGCTTGGAGTTAGGTATATACATTTCTAAACCATGGAATTATTTATCCTTAATTGAATCCTTCTTACACACACACACACACACACCATCAGGTAGAACTGGGTAACTAGGTATTGCAAGTGGCTTCTAGTTTTTCTCTGTTAGATTTTTTAAAAGTTGTATAGTAAGTACTTAATGCAGTATAGACAGTGTGAAAAATATGTATGATCAAAAAGAAGAAAATTAATAACATTCACAATCTTACCCAACAACAAAACTATAAACATTTTTAAGTAAATTCTCCCAGACCTTTTATATAGTTAAAAAAAATTTTTTTTTAATGAGATTAAATGCTTGAGATATAGCTCAGTGGAAAATCATTTGCTGAGTATGCATGAGGCTCTGGGTTCAATCTCCAGAACCAAAAAAAAAAAAAAAAATAGCACCACCAAAAAAGAAAAATTAGAGGGATAGAGAGTGATACCATGTCTACTGTCTTACAGCTTACTCCTTTTTCCACTTAAGTACTTGAGAAACATCTTTCTGTGATAGTGGCTATATTTTTATGCCATAATTTTAAAAAATCACATAGTATGTCATTGTATGATACAACTATAACTTATTTTATCAATTATTTATTATGAAAACCTTGGTTTATTTTTATTTGTTGTTGTTGTAGTTGTTATGCTTATTGTGCTTTTAGAAAAGATTTTTTGCATATTCTTATTTCTCTAAGATGAATCCCTAGATGGAATTGCAGGCACTAAAGACATGCACATTTGAAGGCTTTTGATACCCACTGCTAAATTACAGTTCAGAAAGCTTGTACCGATTTATGCTTCACTACCAGTCTGTGGGTACTGATTTCTGCACACCCTACCAATGTTCTTTTTCATTTTTACAAGTCTAACATACAAAGTGTTATTTTGTTTTAATTTACTTTGATTACTATTTAAGTTGAACGTTTTATTATGCTTTATTATTAACATTCTGTGCTTCTTTTATGTCTTTGTTCATTTTTCCTTTGGGGTATTTGTCGTTTATTATTCTGCAAGTTTCTTAATATATCAAAGCTGTTAACTTTTATTTTGATAAATGTTGTGTATAGTTTTTCCAGCTTATTGGTTGCCCTTTGATGTGACATTCTTTAGCATGGAAGATTTACTTTTTTAAAATGTAGTAAGCGTATCAATATATTTTGGTTTTTCTTTTGATCTATGTTTAGAAACATTTTTTAATTCCTATGCTACATAACCATCCAACTAAATGTTGTAGTGTTTTATTTAACATTTAAATATTTTAACCAACCCTTTTACTTCTTTACCTTGAGGTAATGAAGATGGAATCCAAGAGTGCCTTACCACTGAGCTGAGGATGTATCTCAGCCCTTTTTATATTTTATTTTGAGAAGAATCCTACCAAGATGCCCAGGAAAAACTTGGACCTGCAGTTCTCCCACTTCAACCTCCCTTAGTTCTGGAATTTCAGGCCACCACACTTGCTTCATAATTTTTTTTTATTATAGGCATAGTATTTCAAAAGTTCACTTATTATTCTAGTACCATTATTAGAGTCCATGTTTTTTTTCTTAATATGAAATGTCACTTAACATCCTTTTGCGTACTCTATTCTATTACATTTTATATAAGCACTAACACTCTAAATGAAGTCTTTGTTAAATACTACAATTGTTTCTTGGTTTTGTAATATGTTCCTCTGACTGATCTATTGTGGTGTCTGAACCACATATTTTCTTTAAGACAAAGTCTCACTATGTTGTTCAAGCTGTTCTCCAGCTCCAGGAGGCTCAAGTGAACTTCCTGCCTCGTCCTCCCAGTGATTTGGGTTACAGGTGTGTCACCGTGCTGGAGAGCACCTACGATCCCCCCTATTATCACTGGGGATCTAACCCAGAGCTTTGAGTGCTAGGCCAGTGCTCTAACACTGAGCTACAAACTCAGCCCCAGACTTTTCTGTATCATTTTTCTTAGATATTTTCCTACATTTATTTTACTCCCAGATGAATTTGAGAATCAATCATGCCTTTGGTGCTTTTCTTGGAATGGCCTTATACTAGTTACAGGTTAATGGGAAGATTTACACTGTAAAGTACTCTATGTTTCTATCTATTCTTATCTTTTTGTTCCTTTAATAGAGCTGGAGTTTGGTTTTCTGTTGATGTATCCCACACATTTCCTACTAACTTTATTCCTATCTTTTTTTATTGACTTTATGAATGGTTTGGTATTTTCACCATATTTTCTAATTGTATTTTGTTCATGTACATGAAAGCTTCTGATTTTTTTACATTATTTTGTAACTGGAAGGCTAACATGCTGTTTTCTTGTTTTTCTTCTGTGAGTGTGTACCAAAGCAACGTTTGACCTAATTTGAGGCCATTTCCTTCTGGGTTTGGGCCACAGCTCCTCCCTGTCATCTTGTGTCACTGTAACATGGGGCTTGGGGAAAGAACAGCAGTTGCAGTCAACTCCTTGTCAGCTGCATCCTGAGGACAGACATACTGTAAGACAAAGGCCCACTTGGGTCATTCCCTTCTTCAGGTCTTTGGATGCCAGGGCAGTGACTTACCATCTGGTGAAAAATAGGCGCACAAATTATAGGTCAGGAGATTACAGAGGAGGTAGAACGTTCTGCTGAAATGTGCCAATCCAGGGACTCCAGGAGAACCCTTAAAGGCCTGTAAGTGTCACAAGCTTGGTCTCAGTGGCGGCTGAAGGCATGTAAGGTAGTCCTTACTATGGCCTACAGCCAGGGCGGGATGAACTTCTTTTCTCCCCATTAGAGAAACTGGCATCGAGCAAAGAGAATGCACTGCAGGATGGAGTCCCTTTCTTTGTTAACTTTCAAAACCTCCAGGAAAAAAAAAAAAACCTGGTAATGGGGACTGGCTAAAGCGAATGCGTGTTTGGCAGGGTTTTGTGGGCAGTGCTCACTAGGATTTGCCATCAGGGTTTAGGCACCCTGCTTTGATCAGATACAAAGATTAGAACTGCTGTTTCTTTCTGAGGTTTAGCACTTGGGGACATCCTAGTCATAAACACCCTCTCAGCCCTCTCCCCTCCCTGCTATTCTCTGCGGTAGCCACCTCCACCTTCCCTTCCCTCTGGTCTTGCATGCACAGGTTCTCCAGAAAGACAAAGGTACCCTAAGAAGGAGATTTCTTGTCAGAGAGTCACAGGGATGGAATCGTTAGGGAAAGTCATGGGGGGGACAGAAGTCATGGGTTGAGTGTGGAGTTGAACTCAGAACCTTGTGATCATCCCAAAAAGAGCTTTGCCTGCATCTCCTGGTGCCTCCTCTAGGTGTCCCTTCTGCAGGGGTGGGGATGTGATCTGCTCCCATAACCCTATGAAGACCACTTCTTTATATGGAGTTTTATCCGTCTGACCTTCAGAGTCCAACTATGTGCCCAAACCTTATCCAGGGCCCAAAGCTGTTTATTCTGTGTTCCCTTCCTTTTATCACTAGAACCCAATGCAAATCCCGTGTTGGTTTTCAAGTCTCCCAAAGAAGAAAACACCACAGTCTTGGTGAGTATTTTGCTCCAGTATTTTAGACCTAGGACTTTGCTCCAGAATGTTTTATTCCCTGAATGTTCAACTTTATAGCTGTTGTAGTCTTTTTGCAATATAAAATCATTATCTTGTGTCATGAATTAGACAATAAGAACAGTTGGACACTTTTTCTTTCTTTTTTCCTTCTTTTTTTTTTTTTGTTTAGCCCTCTAGGGAGTTAAAAGAGTATTAAGTTTGCCTTTGAACTTTTGCCAGCACAATTAGGCAAGGATAATACTTGTAAAACGAAGGACACAATGCCTGACACAGAGCTAAATGAGGTTGGTTGTTTTTATGGCTATTACTTTTAGTGTTATTCTTTGGTCATGATAGCACACTTAGTTTGCAATATTATTTAAGTTCATATGAAAACCAGAGATACAGAATTTGTCCAAAAAGATAGCAAGAACACAAAATATTTCCTTTATGCTCCCTGCTTGAGAGGTAAGTATAGCATAAGCCAAAATTCATCCCACAATATCTGGGGTGGGGCTATAGCCCAGAGGCTTGCTACTAAACTGTAAAATCATTGAAGGCAAGAACTGTGTCTTACTCACCTCTGAAGTCTCTCTTGCCCAGCATATATTTGACTTAATAAATGAAGATGAAGGCGGGGACAGAAGGCTAAACTGTTGTGGACTCTCAGCATTGGAAAGAACACTAAGATTCATGTATAGAAACCACCCCTTTAGCATCTCTGCCAGCCAGGGATGCCACCTTGCTAGTACCTAGCAGCTCACTCCTTTTGAAGGCTGCTGATAGGATTAACCAATAAGAAACCTTCCATTCACTGAGGGAGAGTTGGCCTCCCCTTAATGTTCATCTCCTCATCTTATGTCTGTTCCTCGGAGCTACACAGAATAAAATTAGCTTTTCTTCCAGAGATCATGTTTTGGAAGTTTAATCCTTGATGCCACAGTGTTGAGAGGTGGGACCTTTGAGAGGTGATTAGGTCTCAAGGGCAGGGACTTTATGAGTGGATTGCTGTCATTTTGGCAAGGATGTGTTTGTTATAAGAGCAAGTTCAAGCCAGGCATGGTGGTGCATGCCTGGAATCCCAGCCCTTGAGAGGCTGAGGCAGGAAGATTGATGTGAGTTCGAAACCAGCCTAGACTACATAGCAAGAACCTATCTCAAAATGAACAGTGGCAAAAAAACAAGTTCAACGTGCTCTCACTCCCCCACCCTCTGTCTTCTGCCATATGCACTCTGAAGACCCTTTCCACAACCTTGAACTTCCCAGCCTCCAAAACTGTAAGAAATAAGTATCTGTCCCTCATAAATTACCAAACCTCAGGTATTCTCTTACAGGAGCACAAAACAGACTAAGACAGCAGCCCTACAGATGTTTCAGGATAGTTATCATTCCTTACTTCCTTTGACCAAATCTAGAATATGCCTTAGAAAAGCTGTAGTAAAAGCTATGTCAAAGTCTTAATAGGTAGTTAAAAGCCAGATATGTTGGTATTAATCTTGGAAGGTTAAATTAGAATGGTCCTTAATTGGCACTGACTGCCTCTGGACCAAAGTCTGCTCTGTGGGTCAGCAAAACATAGAATGGGCTCTGAGCCACTGGCCTGTCTCTTCCTCTTCTTCTACCCAGGTCAATCTGGCAGGACCCCCTTCTAAGTCCTTTTATAGGTTGTAGCACTTGCTAATCTTTTGCCAGTACCTTTTGGCAGTACTATAGTATAGTGGTCAAGGATGCAGGCTCTGCAGCTAGGTCCCCCGGATTTGTATCTTGGCCCTGCCAGTCTCCATTTATTTGCAGTCTCTCATTTTGGTTTCCTTGCTTGCAAAATAAGATTAATACATGTTACCTCATAGGGACTTAAATTAGTTGGCTATGTAGACATAGGATCTTGCACATAGTACAGGTTGGCTATTATCATCATAAAATTGTAGCTATTCGGGCCGGAGGTTTAGCTCAGCAGCATAAGCAGCTGCCTGGCAAGTGTGAGGTTGTGAGTTCGATCCCCGGTACCACAAAAACAAACAAAAAAATTTGTAGCTGCTCTTTCTTGTGCTGTACAGCAAATTTTGCATAAAATTATGCCTTCACCCTGCCAATACCTTGTGTGCAATTATTGGTGTTCTTGTTTGTCACTCAGCAGACTGTGAGGGCCTCTTGGGAAAGGATCATTTCCCATTCATTTTTGTTGCCACAGTGCCTGACATATATCATGCACTGGAGGAATGTTTGTTTAATGCATGTTTGTTTAAGCCAGGGTTTATGTCACCTCAAAGTGTGAGACTTTGAACAAGTCATTTAAGTTCTTGGAGCTTGAATGTTTTCATGTGCAGGATGAGAATAGTAATGCATATTTTTCTGGGTCTTGTAAAGATTAAGAGAAATGGACATAGGTAAAAGTCTTTGCTACAGAGGAAAGCCAGAAAGAGAGAGAGGTTACTCAGGAAAGGATAATCGAATTTGAGCTCCCTGAGGGCTAGGATCAAGTCTTGCTCCTTGTTTCCCTTTACGATAGCCACAGTACCTTATGTGTAGCACCTTTTGTAAGTATCTGGTTAGATGGGAGGGTGGGTATGGGATGGGCGAATGAGCCAAGTTGCATATACTCAACACACACAATTGTGTTGTCTCATCTTTCCTCCAAGTAAGCTTTGTTTCTCCCAGGCAACTGCGCGTCCTTAAGGGCTAGGTTCATGCCCTGGAACAATGCGTCCTTCATACTCTAGCCTGGGACAGAGGTTGCCTGTGCCTGGACTTAGATCATCACTGAGGCAGAATCAGCTGCCCCCAAATTTACCTGCCTGAGTTCCATCTCCAGCACCTTCACCCTCTCTCCACCAGGTGGCGAAGCAGGCCGTGCTATATCAGATTCTGCTCCAGTCCCTGTAAAGGAGCCCCACCTCCTGGCCGAGACTGGGAGGAAAACCCTACTGGGTATCTCCTGCTTTCTCCCAGTTGAGAGCCAGCTGAGGTCCTGATGACTGGCAGTGATGAAGGAGCCGCTTAGCCTACTGTCTGAGTCCTGTGTAGCCTGTCAGGGTCTTACCATGTGACTCTTCAGAGTGTGTCCAGATGCAGCTTGACAGGAGCACGTGCTCAGTGGACATTAGTTGTGTGGAGGTATCCCAGTGGGATGCTGCACTGAACAGCCCCTCTCCTGTCCATCCATCTTCTTCCTCCCATCCCACTGCAGATCCCAGAGGGAACTGACTGCTGTCTCTCTGGCCCACCCTCTGCAGCACAGGTTTGCCAGTTCTTCCCTTCACACCTGAGATCAGGCTGGTCCCAGGACTGGCTGGCAGAAAAGGATAACATTCTTGTTCTGGAGGCCTCTTTTCTATGAGGAGCTCATTCAAATCCTGTGCTGCTCTTGAGCTAGCCCTCAAAGCCCAGGGCCCCTCTCAGAAGTCCCTATCTTTTTATATTCTCTTTCAGGAGACGCTTCTAGCTTTTTGCGTCTACATCCTTTCTCCTAACTCTTCCTCAGGCCACCTGATAAACCCGTGATTCTGGGCCCAAGCTTGTTATTCCATTGGTCAGACAGGGGAAAGCCCTGGCATGAGACTGCTGCTTCTTACTGGGAAAGCAGAAGCCATTCCCTCTGAGACTCCAGCCTGTGGGGTCCACACAGCCTCCTCAGGACAAAGCCCTGGAAGGGATCAGACTGATCCCATAGTCCTGTCCTATTATTGGGGGGCAGGAGGCCAAGGCCCAGATTGAAAGAATTCTCAAAGCTACAAAACAGGCTGGCATACAGCTCTAATAGACGTTCAGGCCATCTGCATCTCTGATGAGGCCTTATTTCTGAAGGCTAAATAGCTCTCCCTTTCTTCCCCCTGGTTACCAGACGCCTCCCCATGGCCCCAGAGCAATGCACAGAAGCAGCATCTTCATCTGTTTTTTGTTTGTTTGTTTTGTCTGACTTCATGGGAGGGGACTGTGGCCACCTGTTTCTGTCTTTGGGCTGCAGGGTATGGAGGAAAGGTAAAGGGACTTGTTCTTTTAGGGTTATTCTCTCGAGGGGCAGGGATATGAACCCTGAGATTGCCTGCATGTCTTTTCTGCTCCTCTGCCCAGGAGGTGTATTCCTTGGGACTCCAGCTCGTACCCAGAGCTGAGAAGATGTGGGAGACAATGGAAAGGTCCCTGGAATAAAGGTGCTTGGAACCTAGAGATAAAATTGACTCATCATAGCTTTTCTAGGCACCATACTCCTGGGTCCCAGTGTTACCCTTCCGCCTCTTCCTCTCTAGGCACTCCCATGGCCCTGACCCCTGTGACTGCTCAGTGTGGAGACCCCTCACACATTGCTGTCACAGGGCTGGCATCTCAGGTCTCCACCACTTCCTGGGTAATCTCTGGGGCAAGGGGCAAGCAGGTGTCTCCTGAACTGGAACTAGGGGAAGGCAGGGACCCTGCACAATCCCTGTCTCCTCCCAGGCCTCCTTTGGAGCAGCACCCATGTTCTCCTTCCACTGCATTAGGGATGAAGAAGGAGCCACTCACCTTGTGCCCAACCTGGTGTGCTCTGGCTGCCTTTTCTAAGCACTTAGGGGATTCTCTGATTCCCAAGCTTAGATCTCTCTTACTTTCCTGCTCACAGCTACACAGCGTTCCAGCTCTTGCTCCCTGCCAGGTCCTCTGCCCTGTCTTCCCAGCCCCCCAGCACCAATTCAGCAGCTCTGGCTACTCTGGACACTTCTTGCCTTCTTTGGTTAAGCACATGTGCCCTTATTTCTAGACTCCTGCTTTTTTATGAACTCTCTTTCCTTTCTCCTTTCCTCTCCCTACTATTGCCAGTTAATTCATACCACTCCTTAGAGCAGCTCTTAGATATCTCTCCTCCAGAAAAGTTCCCCAGCTCCGTAAGAGGAGGCAGGTCCTCTGATCCTACCTCTCTGATGCTGCTGGTTAGACTGAGGCATAGTTACTTGTTTCCTGATATGTCTTCCTTTCCAAAGGGCATCTCCTTGAAAGAAAGACTAGTTTGTCTGTTTGTTTGTTTGTTTGTTTGTTTGTTTCATAAAGGAATCCTCAGTTCGCTATCACCTAGTAGATGCTCAGCATAGATGTATGGGATATAGAGTGATCAGATGGCTGAGCAAGAGAACCAGTGGGCCTTCCTTAAAGACCTTCCTACCATTTCTGGTCTGAATCTATAGATCTTTCAGTATGTCATGCCCATGTTTCTAGGACAGTGGAGCTCCATGGCCAGGGACCTTTCATTCATTCAGTAAATATCACAGGCTGACACTAAGGACCTATAGTAAACAAGCTAGACATGTTCCCTAAATTCATGGAACTTAGAGGCTAGAAGAGGAAACAAATAAGTATGGAAATTTGAAAACATCATAATTATAACTTGTGAAAAGTCCTAGAAAGAAAGTGAACAGGCTGATATAGGACGAGTGCTAGAAGTCTTGCCTGCAGTCTCCTACACCTCTTTGTCCTAACCCTCACTGGCCTTGAGCCCCCACATTTATACCTGCTGGCTTTGCATCAGCTCACATCATGACCTTGGCAAGAGGGGACCAGCGAGTACTCCTGGCAGCCTTTTCTTTTAGCACTGTGTCTGGGGTGAAGTGTTGTACCAGGCTGGGTAGAGAACACAGCTCCTTGCTTTGCTGCTGCTGAAGAGGATTTCAGGATTCATGGGCAGAAGTAGCAGAGTCCTTCTGCTCAGGAGCTTGCCTGGTGGCTGTTCAACCCCTGGTTACACCTTGGGTATCAGCAGCACTGGGGTACAATGGCCCAAAAGCCTAGCCTCCTGCTGGCACCTGGCATGGCTCTTTGGCCTGGTCTGGAGCTGGAGAATGCCAGCCTCCAGCTCCATTGGCAGCTCGGTTATATGAGCTGTTTTGTCCTCAGAGCAGCTGTTGCCTTCTTGGAAAACCTGTGACTTTGTTTTGGGTGAACTCATGTTGGGGGAGTTGGGCTGGCCTCCAGGATATTCTTCCCTAACAGCCTGGGACATAAAGAGCCACCCAGCATCCCCACCTAGTTCCTTTCTGAGCCACTTATACAGGCTCTCAGAGGTCTAAAAGGGGAGCATGTGCCAACTTGTTCCCAGAGCAGGGGCAGGGCTAGGAGGGTCAGCCTGACCATGTAGGGTTAAGAGGGTGGTGACCAGATTCCTATACAGGGGCAGTGCTGACGTCTCTGCTGTCACCAATGAGCCTTTCATTAAGGCACCTTTGTTTCCCCTTCAGCTGGGAGAGTAGATGCCAGCCCCATGGTGCAGGCTCCTGATGGACTGAGGCCAGAATCTCTGATGTCTCCCAGGGAGACACAGTGTCTCCTGACAATTGGACACAAACCATGCGTCCTGGCACAAGTTTGGCTCCTGTTGACTCAGGGGTAGACAGACTGTGCTTTGGGGCTGGGGCCATGGGGCGAGGTGGGAAGAACCTATTCACTTCCTTGAACTAAAGACGACCCAACCAATTCATTAACTTCATAAATCAGGTGGAACAGGGGGCCTAGAAAGAGAGGCCCCAAGGGCTTCGGAGTCTTCTGTGATTCAGAGGGCTAACTCCAGCATCCTTTGTGGTTGGACCTGTCCACAGATGCTTGTTCTGAGCGATCCAGGACACATTCCCTGAGCATGCATGGGACAGTGTTTGTCCCCAGGAGAAAGGACATGTTTATGGCACGGTTTGGAAACCTATGACTGTGAGTGCATGTACTTCAGGGGCTTTGTGTTTCTGTGAATAAGATTGCACTAAACTGTGTGCTCATGACTGTGTGATTCTAGTGCGGGCATCTAGGTGTGTGTACATAAATGTGTGTGTCTGTCCATCTGTGTTTCTGAGTGTGACTAGTCACACTTTCTCCCTAGAGCCATTATACCTCTAGGCCAGGAAAGGGATACACAGTGTCCTGAAAGAGGAGAGTACACACTGGAGGTCCAGTCTGGAAATGAGAATTACTATTCTCCAGAGCCTCTCTTTGATGCATGTTTCTTCTCACCCTTCCTTGTTCTTTTACTCCAACCTTGACCTGGAGGTACATAGAGCAGGAGAAGACCCTAAAAAGGCTTTGGGACCAGTGGTCTTGCCAAATTTGGGGGCCAGGCATGGCTGAGCTTGTTTAAGAGTTAGAGAAGTGAGAAGCTGGGCAACACAGGGAGAGATGTGCCAGTTCCTGGAACAGTGCTCCCTTTTTTACCCTTGTTCTTTTCTCCTGGCTTGGAAATAATAGGTCTTCATTCTGAGATTAGGAGAAAAGGAAACAACTAGAAAAGGAACCAGTTTGAACAAAGACAAGTTGCTGGATGTGAACTACCCCATCACCACCACCCCTTTGCGATCAAGTGTCCTTACCTAGATGTGGTTAGGCATGCTGGGCTGAGGGAAGGGAGGAGTAGGACAGGGAGCAATGGGGACATTCATGGCCACCAGGCCTAGGGAGAGGTAGGACAGAGAAAGCAGATAAGAAGGTAGGCTCTAGAGTCATACAGAGCAGGGTCCAAGCCTGCCCTAGGTGCTTACTAGCCACACTGAATGTGTCTTGAGGTTCACTTTCTTCTTCTGTCACCTACAGGACCAAGATAAGGAAATGTGTATTCAGTGTTTGACAAAGCACATGGTACATGGTATGCATAAATGCTGGCTGTGTGCATAGGAATTAGCTCTTTCATCACATTGGGACCATAGGCAGGAAGATAAGGAGGAATTACTGGACAATACATCTTAGCTCTTTGCAAAAGAAACCCTAGCACAGATGCTAGCCTGACTGGGAGGGGGCCGGGTTTTCCTACCAGGGGCTGGTAGGCTTGAGTACTTGTGTATATGTGTGTGAATGGCTAGACGAGGAGGGAAGAACTCATGTCTTTAAAGTAAGAATATGGCCTAGCGTGTCAGGTTGTTAAGTGGCATTGGGGATGTTGGAGGATTTCTAGTGGAGATCTACTTCCGGGCGGTCAAAACATCGTGCTTGCCTGGAAATCATTTCTGGGTTCGTTTATTCACCATCCATTCATCCATTCATCTGATAGTTACAGAGCACCCAGTACAAATGCCCTGTGGGAGGCTGGGGCCTGTAGAGAAAGAAACCATTAGCAGTGAACTCGGGGAAGGAAAAAGCTGAGGGAGGAGCCACAAATGACCTCTGGGTCTAGGGAGGGCTTTTATGGGACTGCATCTTGCCTATGAACCTAGCAGTTGTATGTTTAAAGCCATAGAAGGAAAGACTCAGGCTAGATTTGAATTTTTTATGGAATGATTTGGCATAGGTGTGGAGAAGGGGAAGCTTCCTGATACAGCAGAGTCAGAAGCCCCTTTGTCGGACCTGGTCTGCCTGGGGTGAGAGGTGGAGTCCATGACCTCTTGAGAACCCCTCCACACCCGAGCGTCTAGCATACTCCAACTGGCTTGGTTGCTGTCTTGCTCTAAGACCTTTGACAGATGACTAAGCACTAATGAGCCTCAGTTTCCCTCTCTGTTAAATAGTGATGAGAGTGTTTGTTTTCA
Source organism: Dolichotis patagonum (assembly GCA_004027295.1). Classification (NCBI taxonomy): domain Eukaryota; kingdom Metazoa; phylum Chordata; class Mammalia; order Rodentia; family Caviidae; genus Dolichotis; species Dolichotis patagonum. Next base: position 69,580 of record PVJX010001423.1, on the reverse strand, counting down.
GTTCCTCCCTGCCTTCCAAGGATCCAGAAGGGCAAAGGTGCCCATCTCTGTAAAGCTGTCTCAATTGACTTCAAGAAGCTTTTGGGAAGAGTCATATGAATGACTGCCCTGGCTATACCTGCACTCCTGCCCTGGGTCCCTGTGCTTCCTCCACTGTGTGTCATCCCAAAGGACAGTCTGGGGACACTGCACTTGCTAGCAGCTTCATATGCCCTACAGGAGTTGATTCTCCTGAAGGTGCCAAGCTCCTTTCCACCTCCACTTTGGATGGTACCTCCACAAGGTACCACCTTGCCTGGGACACACTACCCAGTCTTCTTCAAGCAAATCCCACTCTGTCCTCTGGGTTTGTCACCAGTCCTTCTCCCATTGGAGGTTTGGTTTTTCTGTCTTTCTTGTCCTCCATTGCTTTTATTCAGTGGAACTTTCCTTCTTCTATGCTTCCCTTAACCACTCCCAATCCTGGCACTCTGTCTGTCAGAGCAGGGTGTGGAAGGAAGGACTACTGGGGGCTGGACCTGGGAGAGGAGGAACCTGAGAGAAAATAAAGTGGGGAAAGGATGCTAATGACAGGGGGCCAAGAGCTAGTTCTTGGAGCCAGATGGATGGAAAGAGACAAGCATGGCTAACTAGAGGTGTGGTTCAGCAGCAGAGCATCCATGAGCCCCAGGGTTCAATCCAAAACGAAGAAAGAAAAAAAACGAAAGGAGGGAAGGAGGGAAGAAGGACAAAAAGAGACAGGAAGAGAAGGGGAAGGGAGAGGAGGGAACAAAAGGGGATGGAGGGGGAGAAGAGGGAAGGGAATGATGGGAAAGGAAGGGAAGGGAAGGGAAGGGAAAGGGAAGAGGCAAGTGGGTGAGCCTCATACAGTGCCTCTTCTGCCTGACCATCCATTTCTTTCCCACCCCACTTCCCCCATAACCTGTTGCAAGGGTCTTGGTGAAGAAGAGATACTTTGGAAAGCCAAGCAGCATTTTCTTGTGGTGATCTTGGACCATTTCATACTGGGATCTAGGCTTGATGTGTTCGTCTATCCCTAGGCCAGTGCTTACGAGTGGCCAGAGGCCATTAAAGAGGTGTCTTGGACTGGCCTGAGATGTGAAGGCAAAAGCTCACGTGTTAGGGAGCTGTGCACAGCCTATTATCAGCTGTGCTTTGCTTTGCCGGCCCCCCTTCCATCTCGAGTTCTCAGGGGAACTAGGAGCTGACAGTGTCTGAAAACAGAACTAGTGATGCACAGCAGAGATGCCCCCCCATGGGGCCTCCCTTTTGACACTCCCGAGGGAAAAGAGGGACCTGCGGCATTGAGCCAGATGTGGAGGTCACAGAGGAGTCTAGTCCCGTGCTGGTCAGCCCCTTCTGGGTCACTGTCCTGGCTTGGTGGGAAAGGGGGTGCTGGCCTTGAGAAATGTTTTATTCTCCTGGCTGCAGCAGCCTCAGTCCATGGCTTCCACATGTTTCTAAACAGGCTTGATTGTCCTCTGGAGTGATGTGTCACACACAGGCGGAGTCTGAGTCCTGGCAGGAGGGGAGGTGGGGAGCAAAGAGGGGGCAGACGTGGGGTGAGGGGCACTGGGGGTGGGCAGCAGGGGTTCCACATGGGGAGAGGAAGCCCCACCAAAACCTGCTTTGTGCAGCTGTACTCACACGGGGTTGTAGGGCAGATGAGGGCACCACAGAACTCCGCATTCTCCCTCAGCCATAAATCCACTCATCTCCCCCACTCCTTCATGATCAGGGCCTAGAACCGTAAACAGCCTGAGTCAGAGCTGGGCAGCAGCTTATGAGCGTGTCAGTTCTGTCATTAGCCGTAATAGCAGCATCTCGCCCTGCTGCTGGTGCCTTTCATCCGGGACCCTCAAAGAGCTTGACAGACCAGCAAGGGTTCTATTATCTTCCTATTACTAATAGAGAAACCAAGGCCCAGACGGGCCTGGCAACTTTTGCAGGGCTCCTGGAAGAGTAGGCAGGAGGCTGACAAAGAGCAGACTGCAGGGTCTTGGGCTCACTTGGGCTCTCTCTTGCATCTCTGCTTCCCTGAAGATGCTGACAGGTACCAGAAGGCTGTGGGGATGCACTTGCACCCTAAACTTAGGTGGCAGTCCCCGGGTTTTTAAGTATCTATTTGTTTATTTCTTTCTCCCATACATTACCAATGGTAAGCAAATAACAGCAGTAACAATTGCTATAACTTACACAGCACTTACTGTGAACCAGAGGATGCAGGCACTAGTGCTGTTTCATTTACAGATGGGGAAACTAAGTCAGTGAGAATCAGGATTCAAACCTACATCTGGCACCATAGATTAAACTACAATATTGTATTACTATTCCTAGACCATACCTAAGCCATACTCTTCGTGTTAAAACAGAACTTACCTCAGCTATGAAGAGAGGGAAGCTCTAGTCCCCTTTCTCTTTCTCATTTGGGAGAAATTGATCTGGGGAAGATCTGAAAAGCTTTGGCCATGATGTTGGTTGTAGAAACGTTGTGGAGGAAATTCCTGATTTGACATAGTTTCTGATGCATCAGAGTCTGGGACCCAGGAACCGGTGTAGCATCCAACCCCTTCTCATCTTATGCTTAACACCAGCTGTCTAAGACCTAAGGGGAGGGGGACTACCTGGGGCCCTGGCCAGCACTGTGTGTGCCTCTTTGACAGGAACCTGCTCCCCTTGCCATCCAAGTCTGTCTCCAAACCCACTCCCTCTCTTCCACGACCCTGCCCTATTCTCAGTGATGAGCATAACAAAATGCACCCTGAAACAGCTCTTCCTGGCCTAGGACAAGTCACCTGTGCCATCAAAGGGCCTCAGTTTCCTTGCCTGTGAAAGGAAGGTGTTAATCCACTGCTTGATTTCTGGTTCCTGGAGGCCTAGAAGCAAAATCTCTTGAGAGGTCCCTGGCCTGGGTGCATCACAGACTCAAATAGTGGGCAGGTGACAGGAAACAGTGGGAAATTGCCAAGTAAGGTCACTGACTATTTCTCTTACATACTTCAGTTTCGGCTGTTTGTAACTTTCTGAAAAGTTCATGGTTTGGAGATTATTGTTTTTTGGTCATTTTTTCCATATTTGGTTGTGGCCTAGAGCAATGGTTTTTGGAAAGATAGAGAAAAAAAGCCCTTCAGCTGTTTGTGAGCATGCAAACACCCACAGAAAATATCCTTTTTCCAGTTAGAAGAAATAACAACATACTTATGTTTTCCTTTTCAGCTCAAATGACTCCCAAACAACTCCAAAGACTCCAAACTTGGCTAGTAATTAATCCTTAATGAAGGGGATTGGACAGTGTGTGCTCTGCAAAGTTTGGAAAAGAAGTTTCAAATTCAGAAAACTATCGATGCATGAAAAAGCACCACGTTCTTTTCCTGCTTGCTGGCCCTAGCCTCTGTACAGCATCCCCCTCCTAGGAAAGCCCTAGGAGACCCACTAGTCTCAAACCATAGCTCATGTGCAGCCATCCGAGGGCAAGGTGGCCACGCCTTCTGCTCAGATGATGCCCACTCTTTCCTTTCCTGCCATAATGGTTTTTGCCTATTTCAAGTTAGAAGGGAAGGGATCAGGCTGGGCAAAGATGGAGTCCATCTTGACAATTCTTTGTAAGATTCATTAAACTGGGCTTTGGAAAGTTTATCTTTGGATCTTTGTCCCAGGAAACTGCCAAGAGGCACTGTAAAGTCCTAGCTCAGGAGTCCAGAGAAGGTTCTGGTTATGGAATTCAGGACCTAGCAGGTGAGAATCCAGAAGGGCCTGCCCTTGTGGGCCAAAGAGATGATGGCTCCCACGCCTGTGGAATCTTCTTAGATGAGAAGGAAACCTTCCTCCCCTCAGACTACATCCCCTGGCAGCATCCCTCAGAGATCAGGGTTCGGGCCTTTCCTCTGTCGCCTACCATAGCCAACCTCTTCGGGTTTCTTCTTTTGAGCAGTTTTATTCTGCGTACCCTTCTCACTGTTCTTCCTCACTCTGACACACACCTACACACACCCCCTGAAGCTCATAGAAGCTGCACCTCAAACCAAGAAAGAGATATCTTCCCTCTGCATCTGCTGACACCTACACACACCCCCTGAAGCTCATGGAAGCTGCACCTCAAACCAAGAAGAGATGTCTTCCCTCTGCATCTGAGAGTAGAGATCAGATCTGGATGGCTTTGGGATAGAGTGGGGCAGAGGAAAGGTGGCCATATGAAAGGACACCAGAGTCCTGCTGTCCTACTCTCAGACTTCTTTTCTCCTTGGCTGCTTCACCTTCAATGATTCAGGTGGGCTGCATCTCCTCCAGTGCCCTTTTCATGGCCAGGGATCTGACTTGGTTTCTTGTTCCCACAATGATTATACATGTGCAGGTTTGTACATATCTACAAGCATACTTTTGATTGGGGTTTGCTAACCACCTATCTCCCATCTCTACTAAACAAGAGAATACACTGACTCTGGGGTGGACCAAAGGAAAGCATGAGAGAATACTGAGCCAGCCCTAAAAGTCCTGCATCCTGGAACTAAGTCACCAAGGGAGGTGTGCAGGTAGGAGCATGGACAGAAAGATCTGGAGAAGGCTTTCCCAGCTGAAAGGGTTGAGGATGGGCCCAGAACTTGCCTATCAGCAAATGCTAAGACATCATTTTCTCACATCTGTTTCCACATCTGGAACCAGCCAGGGTACTTATTTCAAAGTGCTGATGAGGTCTGCCCTGCTTGCCTCAGGGAGAAGGCCATTTGGTGACACTGTCTTCCCAGCCCTGTCATCTTATCCAGATGATGGCCCATTTTCCAGCTTTTCTTCTCTAGGCACACCCACCATAGCATGAAGCTGCCTGGAGTGAGACCGTATGCAGACCCTTTGTCAGGCCCTGGAACCTGAAGTCCATTTACAGTTCTCACCAGGCGGCTGCTCCTCCCTGACTGGTCTTCTGGGACTTCCATGTTCTGCCTGTTGGGACTGCAGTGCTTGTTGACCAGCTGCCGTAGTCTTCCCATCTGATGGCCACATGGCTGCTGCTCCTGGCCTAGAGCCATCATCTGTTGAATCTATGCAAAGGTACATCAAGAGAGGCCGCTCTGGCCCTGCCTTCCTTACCTGGGAGCCAGCTCTGGCTCATGTGGACCATCATGTCCTCTTCTTACCTTTGGAGAAGGAGCAGGAATCAGCAACCCAAAGCCTTCAGGAAGCCTGTGCTGGGGACGAAGCAGGACTTTGGAAAGGCAGCAACTTGACTGTGCCCTTAATGTGCTTAGTGCTAAGGCTGGGAGAGGCCCCCTGAGGTCTGGGAGCTCTTAGAAGAAGCAAAAGCCATGCACTTTGTGAGTGGTGCTGCCTGGAAGCACAGAGCCAAGGAAAGAAGAGAGTGCTGTGAGTCAGGAACAATGAGGAGGGCTTCCTCGGGAGGAGGCATCACAGGGCAGGGTCAGCCTGCAGTTTTTTAAACCAGCTTCCTGTATCAGGCAGTGTGTTGGGAGAGGGGCTTGACACTACAGATTGCTGACAGGGATTCTCATAAGCTGAAGAGAGAAACAGAGAGACAGGCACATTTGGATGGAGTGGAAGCGCTTCTAAGAGGCACTGTTTGTGTCCTTTTCTTCTCCATATGGGCTCCCTTCATCAGCCTCCAGAGCCAGCTCCCCACTGGGTCCCACCTTCCTCTCAGCCTGTGCCTCCACATCCTCCTGCCCCCTGTGGAAGGGCTTGCTATGCGGCAGGCAGCGCACCTGAGTCTCACTCCATAGAGTACTCCCTGAGGGTCCAGCTTGCAGCAGCTTGCTTCAGGCTGCATGTGGCAGGTGCTGAGCACTCCACAGTTCTGCCTCCTCCCTCATCTCCTCAGACAGGCACAACACAACACGATCCATGGTCTGGCCTCAAAGAGCATCAAACGGATAGCTACTCATTCATGTTCCACCTCACTGAAAAAGGGTGGTCAGAAGGCACAAAGTCATCATCTGAGCAACAAGTCTGGCAGACATAAAATGGATAGTGGTTCACAACATATGTTTTATCACCAAAGTGAGTGCCATGGCCTCCCATGACTCCCTGTGGTCCACGGGACTTGGCCTGGTGTCTTAACTCAGCCTACAAAGCCTTTTCCATGGGGGCTCCTACTAAACCTCTCCAGCCTCGGCTCCCCCATTCCTCTCACCCTCATTCTTAATCCTCCTGGAATCGTGGCACTTTGAACATCCATCCCGTCCCTGACCCAGCCTAAGCCTCTCTGTAGCACCTTTTCTTCCCTCTACATTGCTCACTCTTCTGCTTCATGACCCCGCTGGTTCATCTCCTCCTCTGAGAAACCGTCTCTGCCCTTCGGTGCTGACCTCCTCAGTACTCTAAGCCCAGTCCACTTACGACTACACTGTACTGTGACTCACTCCAGACTATAAGTTCTTCAAGGGCAGGGTGTAACTCCCATTCCCCATTTCCTCCCTGCTGCCTGGCAAGGTCCCTAGCAAAACGTGGGGCACCCAGCATATATTGTTTGAACAGAAGTGAGCTGGCAAATGCAAGAAGGAGGGTAACAGTACAATGACAATCCTAGATAGGTAGGTCAGGCAGAACTTGGGCTTGGCTAAGGTTGACTATAGGCCAGGCTCTGTTCCACACATTTCCTGATTTTGTCCTTATGAGGTATGCACTATTCCTCTCCAATTTTACACGCAAGTGAAATGTAAGAGGGAAATCACAATGAGTTGGTAGAGACAAAGAGGGTGAAGAAAACTGTGGGCAGAGATATGTGTGGGGCCCTTCATAGGGAACAGCTGGGGTGGAGGGCTTGGCTTAGAGAACTACAGGACTGAAAGGCAGTGATATGCAGGGTTGGCAAATGAGAGAACCTTTGTACTGAGATTCAGAGGTGTGTTTTAATTGAGACATCCGTTCCTAAGCAGGAGATTGGCGGGATCTGGACATGGTGTGATAGATGAATTAGGAGTCAGAAAACAAGCAAGACTGCCCTCCTGTTCCTCTGGCCATTTGAGCTCTTCCCTTTCCTCACTGCCCATGATGGATACTGACAATGAGTGACGCTGGGCCCCCAGGGCTGGACAGCAGTTGCAGATCTCTTGAGGTCCCAGCCTGCTGCTCTCTGACTTGGCTGAGACTAATGGCTCAGAGCTGTGACCATGACATGGGCTGGGCTGGATTTCTCCTCCACAGTCACTTTAATGAGAAGCAGTTGTGCTTGACATTAACATACAGGAGGCAAGAGGAGAGAACGGCCAGTTGAGCCCCAGCCTGCTCTGAGCAGATCCCTCTCGGGTTCTTCACTAGCCTGGTATCCCTCTTCCCCTTAGTGAGATGTCTCCCTGCCTCAGCTCTGACCCATTCTTCCTGGCTCTCTGGGTTTCCAGAGCAGAGAAACCACCTGGGATGAGAGTGAAGTCCCTCAGGTGTTGGGAAGCTCACTGTTGGGGTCCCTTTCACAACTTCCTTTACACACCTCCTTCTCCTCCCTTTTATCACACGAACCACAGTTATCTTATGGACCACAGGGACTCAAAGGTGCTTCTTGTTCTCAAGTGATTTTTTTTTTCTTTTCCATTTGCCCTTTGTTTGTTTTTCCTCTCTGCTTCAGCTTCTCAGGGGCCAGGAGTCCTCCTAGGCAGAAAAGAAAATTTGTCCTTTGTCTTTTAATCATCTAGCAAATCTGTGTTATCTTTTAAGACCCCACATCCTCCACCAGGCCTGCTGTGATCACCCTATCTTATCAGTGTTCCCAAAAAGACTGGCTGAATCCCAGCCCAAAACATCCTCAGGCATTAAAGCTGCCCAGCCCTGACTTCTTGCTTTGTGTCTCTGTGGCTGGTCTGGCTGGTTCTCTGGGGATAGAAATGGGGGCAGGGTGAAGATGGAAGTGGGGGACAGTAGAGAGGGGAGGAGCAGACAGATAGTCTAGTGCTTTCTCTGCTGGGAGCATGCAGAATACCTGGTTCTGGGAGGGCCAAGGAAAGAGGCCCAGAGTTGCTCTCTGGCTTACTTCTTCCTGCTCTTCTCAACGCAGGAACCCCTTCCTGGAATCCATTAACCCTTGCACCTCAGTCACAAAGGCTCTGTTAGGCTGTGGCCATGCCTCTGAGCCTTCAGTAGCTCTCTTCTTTGCAAAGCACGGGCCACATCTCCCAGCTCAACCTCAAACTCTTTGGGAGCACGTGGGCTGCTGGCCCACAAGGTCAAGAGCTAGGCCAGACTCTCTGTCCAACTTATTCCCTAGCACAGGCAGTGTGAGAGGCCTGCTGAAAACTCACGGCCTTGCTCTTTCTTCTCTCTTTATTGAGGCCTTTTTTTTTATGACTATGTTGTTGATGGTGAACATATTCCAGAGTAATATGTTCAGGATTAGGCAGCACAATGCGGTTATGACTCCCTCCTGTGCAGCCCCCACCCAGGGGAGCTTGCCCTCCATCTGGCCGCGCACATCTGGCTCAGGCTCACAGCTGGCCAGATGTTTCATCCTTCTAAACCCAGGCCGGCAGCCTCCTCGATAGGGGCTGGAGCAATGCGTGCGCGAGTGCACACTCACACATGCACACACACATGCGTACACCGTTTGGAGCTCTGAACCACTGAGGTCATCTGGCCCTTCAAGGGGGAGAAGGGGGGAGCTTGGCCTTGGCGTGATTATTCCTCCTCCACTGTGGTAGCGCAAGCAGGCTGTTGGGACACATCTGTGGAGGTATGTAAATATCAGGTTCCCTGCTTCCAGCCCAGACAGGCTAGCGGGAAGGACCCGCTTGAAACCAGGCTCCGAATCTGGAGCACACCCACCCCACCCCACCCCCAATCCAGGGGCCAGCTGCTGTCAGCAAATTCCTTCTGCACTTATTTTGGGGGTGCTCTGGGATCCTAAGCCACACGGGTTCTCCTGTCTCACACTAAGGAGCCCTGTCCATCTTTCTTCTACTTATCCATTGTTTTCTCATTCCTGCTTCACTTTCCTCTTTCTCTTCTCCAACCTCCTGTGGTCCACAGATTGTGCCATTTAAAGGGCAAAATGCATAGAGACTGACCCATAGACCCTCAAATAACTGAGACACAATCTGCCAAATTTGTTTGCCCATTGGTGTTGGCAGAGGCTGGGCGGGGGAGTGGAGTGAAGGGGAGGAAAAGGAAACCACATTCAGTAGATGCCAACTATGTGTCAGGCACTGAACAAGGTGCTTTAAATATATTATCTTGGTTAATCCTGCAACCACCCTGCAAGGTAGATATTATTCTCTTGTTTTGCATTCACAGAAAGTGTGGCTCAGCAAGGCTACCTCTCTTGCCCAGTGTTCCATGGCTAGGAAGGGGCAGAGCCGGAATCCCAAACCTAGACTACTTGACTACAAATTATATGCCCTTACACCGTGCTGTCTCCCTGGCAACTGAGCTGCTAAAAGCCTTGACCCATCTGCAGGTCCTCCTTGCTGGCTGCTGCATTCCCTGCATCTTGATGCCTGGGAGCTTTACCCTTTCAGCTGGACTGGGCAAAACTTGCTGGACAAACCCAGGGCAGGGTGTACACCAAGAGGGTGTTGGCCTCCAGGTAAATGTTGTAACCAGTGGGGTTTCTGCATGCTGTTCAAGGGCCTGGGGACTTAGGTCTCAGAAACACAATTAGGAGTTGAGAAAGCTGGGCAGTGCAGGGTGAAAGGCACGAAGATGAGCTGAGAAGGCATCTGTGGGGAATTTGGGAGCTTTCCATGGCACTGGAACAGAAGGAAGCTCATTAGAGGGAAAGAAAGGAGCCACAAAGTCCTGGCTGCTATTGTTACCTTATCATGCCATCAACCCTCCAAAGCCTCCTAGCAAATGGAACATTCAAAGGTCCTCCAGAGGCTCCCCTTCCTGACCACAAAATATGGCACCCCAGAGAGGCAGCTGGGGGTGGTCAGGCACCCTCCAGCCTGGCCATGACTGACTAGGTCCCCTTGGCAGCTTCAGCACTTGGCTGCTGTGGGCTTGGAGTGCAGAAACAGTGGATGACCTTACCCCCATCTCCCTATATACAGTTCACAACACGCAAACACGTGCACATACATACCAGTGCACACACACTGTTGTATATCTTTCCACGTCAAATACAACTGTCAAAGCAGCACTGAGAAAGATACAAAAAAGAAGTGATGGTGACAACTACTTGTGAAGTAGACCTCAATTTTGGGAACGAGAGTGGTCTGTTCAGGCCAGGTCCCTCTGGAAGGTTACAAAGCCAGTATCTTCTTAGATTGGGATGCCATACTGGGTTGGGGCAACTGCCAAGTCTTGGGAGTCATCTAGACTACATTGGAAGCCAGCTCTGCTTCGCTGTGGTGCAGCACAGTTTCCTCTTCAGGAGCTTACCATGAGAACTGGAAATGGCATGGCAGGTGCTTCATAAATCAAGGGGAGCTGATCTGGTAGCAGTGTCAGGGTGATGGCTGGGTAGATAGCAGGAGTGAGGCTGGAATGGTGACTGGAAGAAGGGCTAGCATGGTAACAATGATAAACAAGAAAGAAGTGATGTGACAGTGACTTGTGAAATGGACCTCAGTTTTGGGAATGAGAATGGTCCATTCAGGTCAGGTCCCTCTGGAAGTCTGGAAGCCTCAAACTGAACCCCTTTCTACTATTCAAAGGAATGGTTGGCAGTGGGAGTCCCGACATTGAACGTGCCCTGACATCAGGTGTAATAACATTGTGTGGACCCTGGTTCAATTCTGGCATCTGGAGAGGATTTGCCCACGAAAGAAGGTGGCCGTGATGACAGGCAATTGCAGGAGGGGTGGTCAACTTGGAAATGATTCTCCAGGAAGAAACAGATCCCAACACTACTTTGGGACCAGCATCTTCCTAAAGAGAGATAGAAAGGCACTGCCTACGTTCCAGTAGAAGAGGGCCTTCACCTCTCCTTGCACTGGGGAATTTTTTCCTTTTAGGAAGCCGAGTGTTGCTGTGGAGCACACTTATAACTCCAGCGCTTGGGAGATTCAGGCAGGAGAATTTTGCGGCCAACCTGAGCTACGTAGGGAGACCCCATCTCAAAACAAACAGACAAACAAACAAAAAAAACCCTAAATGTTCTGCAGAAGTCGTATCACAGCCCTTGATGTGGGGGCAGGGTTGGAGAGCCCAGCTCTGTACTCCGACTCTCCAGGGACAAGCAAATCTTCCAGCTCTCCTGTGGAGTGGACTGAGATGGTTCTGCCAGCCAGAGAGGGCGTAGCGTGGACCATCTGTGTCCCTGACCTTAGGAGTTTGGTCCCTGGTGTGTGGCTCACTGCAGCTGACCTTTCAGGGGCTACGTTAGAAGTGTTGAAACCCGACTTGGCCCAAAAGCAGCTCTACTCTAGAGAGCCTGAAATCTTTTTTCCGTTAATGATCCTTTGAAACAATCCTTTTAATCAGGTTTCCCTAAGGAAGAGTCTGGGACACCACCCTCTCCACCAATTTTTACTTGTCTCTTTGTCACAAACACATTAGTCCCAGCAGCTTTTTTCTAGACAGAGGCAGGAGCCATACAAAGAATACAGCAATTCTAACTGCCCTTGGGGAAACTGTACCCCCTCAGCAGCCCCCCGACCAGGCTTTGAGGGTTTCTGTAATTTCCTGTATCTTGTTCTCCAAATCTGAAGAAAACAGGCCTTGTAGAGGAGACTGGTACATGTGAGCACCCAGTCATGGCCAGATACACAGCTGGCCCGTGCTTGGAGGCCACCCCATGTGTAAAACTGAGACATGTGACTTTTGTTTTGTTTGTTTCGTTGAGACAGGGTCTCAGTATGTAGTTCAGGCTGACCTTGAAATCACAGTGTAGTCCAGGCTGGCCTTACACTCACAGCAGTCCTCCTGCCTCAGCCTCTTGAGGGCTGAGATTAGAGATGTGGGCCACCACACCCAGTGAGATGTGATTTTTGATGGCTTGAGGAAAGTTCTCAGCATCAAATAGCAGCCATTCTGGAGTCATTTCTTACCATCTCAATCATTTCTAAGTATACAGTTCAGTGATATTAACTACATACACATTGTTGTGTAGCCATCACCATTATCCATCTCCAATAATCTTTTTATCTTTAAAAATGAAAACTGTATCCATTAAATAATTAGTCCTTATTCTTCCATCTCTATGAATTTGACTACTCTAGGAAACTCATATCAAGGGAGTAATACAGTATTTGTCTTTTTATGACTGAATTATTTCACTTACAAAATGTACCCAAAATTCATCTATACCAAACTTGGCATGGTGGCGCATACCTGTAATCCCAGCACTTTTGGAGGCTCGGGCAAGTGTGAGAGCAGCCTGGGCTACAAAGTGAGCACAAGGTCAGCCTGAACTGCATAGCAAGACCTTGTCTAAAAAAGACAAAAAAAATTCACCTATATCATAACATGTGACAGAAATTCTTGCTTTTTAAAGGCTGAGTAATATCCCCTTGCATGTGTATGCCCTATTTTATTTATCTACTTATCTATTAATGGACATTTGGGTTGCTTACACCTTTGAAATACTGTAAGTAGTTCTATTATGAACACAAGTATACAAATATATCTCCTTGATACCCTGCACTTATTATTTTGGATCTGTACTCAGAAATTGAATTGCTGGGGCATATAGTAATTCTATTTGTTTTTCATATGTTTGTTAGTTTTTTAGAAACCACCATAGTGTTTTCTACAACAGCTGCACTATTTTACATCCTCATCGGCAATACATAGGGGTTCCAATTTTTCCATCTCCTCACCAACACTTGTCATTTTCTATATTTTTTAAGTAATCATCCTAGTAGATGTGAAGAGATATTTCATTAGTTTTGACTTATGTTTTCCTGATGATTAGTCATATCAAGTATCTTTTCACATTCTTCTTGCCCATTTGTGTCTCTTCTTTGAAGAAATGCCTTTTTAAGTCCTTTAAAAATGAAATTGAACCCATTTTTAAAATCAGGGGTTTTGTTTTGTTTTGTTTTGTTTAATTAACCAGCCATTGTTATTTAGTTGCATTCATTCTTTAGTCTCATGTTGTAGGTATGAGTCTCTTGTTAGATATATTATTTGCAAATATTTGCCCCAATTTAAGGGATTGTCTTTTTGCTTTCACTGTGTATGACGTGGTGGTGATGTCAAACCTTGAGCCTTGTGCCTGCTAGACAGGTACTCTGTCACTGAGTTCCATGTCCAGGCCCACTTGTTCTTTCCCTTTTTTCGCCTAGTAATTGGGATTGAACCCAGAAGTGCTTTACCACTGAGCTACAGCCTCAGTCCTTATTTATTTATGTAAGTTTTTGTTTTGTTTTTTGAGACAGAGTTTCGTGATATAGCTTAAACTGGTCTTGAACTAAGTAGCACAGGTTAGCCTCAGACTTGTGGCAATTATCCTGCTTCAGCCTCCTGAGTACTGGGATCACAGATGTGCATCACCATGTCCAACTATTTATTTTTAAATTTTGAGACAGAGTCTTACTGAGTTTCCCAGACTGGCCTCAAACTTGTGATCTTGCTTCAGGCTCCATAGTAGCTGAGAATACGGGGATGGGCCGTTGCACCCAGCCTTGTTTTCATTTATTAATAGTATCCAATGATGGACAAAATTTTTAATTTTAATGAAGTCCAAATTATTTATTTAATCTTCTGTTGCTCATACTTTTGGTGTCATATTCAAGAACTCATTGTCTAACCTGCTGCCACAAAGATATACTTAAACTATTCCAAGAGTTTTACAGTTTTGGGCTTTATAGTCAAGTCTTTGATCCATTTGAGTTAATTTTTGTCTATAGTGTGCTCTGTGTCCAACTTCATTCTTTTGCATGTAAATATCAAGCCAGCCCAGAACGATTTGTTGAAAAAATTATTCTTTCACCACTAAATTATTTTGGCACCCTGTTGAACATCAATTGATCATAAATGTGTGGGTTTATTTCTGGAGTCTCAATTCTATTCTATTGATCTATATATCTATCCTTATTCCAGTACTCATTGTCTTGATTATTATGGCTTTATAGTACATTTTGAAATTGAAAAATGTGAATCCTCCAAATTTGTTCTTCTATTTGAAGATTGTGTTAGCTATTCTGGGCAACTTAACAGCCTGGATTTTTAGGATTAGTTTGTCAATTTCTGCAAAGAGATCAGTTGGAATTTTGTTTGGGATTTCATTAAATCTACAGATCAAATTGGGGAATATGCTGTATTAACAATATTGAATATTTTGATTCACTAATATGAGATGTCTTTCCATTTACTTAGATCATCTTTGATTTTTTTGGACAGTACATTTTGTAGTTTTCATAGTTTATATTTTACACTTTTAGGTATGTTATTCTTGATACCATTATAAATTAATTATTTTCTTATTTTAATTTCTAGATCATTCTTTGAAAGTATATAAATACAATTTATTTATGTATATATTTGCCTTGTAGCCTACAACCTTGCCAAACTCATTTATTCTAATAGTTTTGTTTTTGTTCTTAGTGAATTCCTTAAAATCTTCTGTATACAATATTATATCATCTATGAATAGTGAATACAAGATAACTATACATTTCTTTTCCAGTTTGAATACCTTTCATTTAAATTGTTTGCCCATATGTGTTTAATGGTTGGAAGAAATCAAATAACAGTATTTATGATGTGAAAATTTTATGAAATTCATACTTCAGTGTCTATGAACAAAATTTTATTGGAATGAATACCTACACCCATTTGTTTTGATATTATTTATTAACAATGCATATTGATCATGTCAAAATAAAAAAAAGGAAGTAGACTTTTGAGATACAGTGAATTACAGATTATCTTGTTATATAATGCTTATTATACACACACACACACACACACACACACACAAATATCCCCAACTCACAGAAAAGCCCTGGTCAGAAAAATTAAAAAATTTTAAACTGAATGTCGCATTACAACAGAATTTCTTCACACACACACACACACACACACACACACACAAATGAAAACCAGGCTTCAACTAAAGTAAGCTTCCAAGAGGCTGACTTGTTAGCAATGCAAGGAAAGCTGTTTACAAATGGTGAGTTAATTAAATCGTGTTTGATTGCAGCAGCTGAACAATGTGTCTAGAGAAATAAACTCACTTAAGATTATTAGCCTTTCAGCAAGAATAGTTGTTCAAAGAGCTGAGGACATTGGGAGCAACATAAATAGTAAATTTAAAGACAAGACGAAAGATTTCAAGTGGTTTTTCCTGGCTCTGGATGAGTCGACAGATGTTAACAATATTGGTCCATTTTTATTGTTTATTTAAAGAAGCAATGCCAAATTTGAAGTGATTAAAGAGCCTGTAAGAGTAGTCTAGATAGAACCACCATAGGTAAGAATAATTTTTAAATACTCATTCAGTACAATCTGAGGTAGAATCTGCTAAGCTGTATTATAACTAATAATGGCAAAAATATGTGTAGAGCAAAAATAAAGGGGTTTTAGGAGGCAAATCTACAAAATTTGTGGAAAATTAAACATGTTTTAAGCCTATGGTTACTCATCATATTACTCATCTGTAAGTACTTTGAGGGAAATATTTTAGTCTATCATGTATTACTGAAGTAATAATATCAATAGTGAACTTCATTCATTCAGGGTTTTAAGCATTGACTGTTCTGTGAATTTCTGACAGAAATAAGAACTAAAAGTAAGGGCTAGGGATTTAGCTCAGTGGCTTAAGCACCTGCCTGGCAAGCGCGAGGTCATGAGTTCGATCCCCGGTACAAAAAAAAAAAAAACTAAAAATATTAACTTATCCTTTCCTATGGGATTTTGATGATTTAACAGTAGTAAAATTTTAACGTGAATTTTATTTTCCTCAGCCTCCCAAGTTCTGGGATTATGGTCGTATACCACCACACCCAGCAATGTGATTTTTTTTTTTAACTCAGAGCTGATACTTAAATTTTTCTGAATGAGAAAAATTGCCCACAGCCACTATTATCAAACACTATTATCAAACACTGGAAATTAGTTTTTGCTGCAGACTTTCTGTTTCTTAATGAATTAAACTTATAAGGCAAATCAATACTTATTTGTAGAATATATGTTATGATAAAAGTGATTTGGGGCCAGTATTCCTCTAATCTCAGCACTCAAAAGGCTGAGGCAGGAGGATCATTGTGAGTTCAAGGCCAGCCTAAACTGTATAATGAGACCTTGTTTCAAAAAAACAAAACAAAACAAACATGATTTGGGATACAACTAATGTTGTTTAAATCACAAGGAATGCTTTATGTACTTCTTATGCTACCAGACATTTAAATACTAAACAAGACCTGCATTCCCACACAAATTTACAGATTTTTTTAAACTTAAAACTACAGTTCCAAAAGTGTTCTTTTCGATGTTCATGTCAATGCAAAGGAAATTTCCATACTTTAAGATTCATTTAACTGTGTATCTGAGAAGTTTCCATATAATAATCAATTGGAAGTGATTAATCTGCAATGCAATGACAGACTAAATGGCAAATATAAAGAAAAAAATCAAATAGAATTCTATAAATACTCCCCAGTGATGAATATTCTTAATTAAAATCATATGCATAGAGATTGATATTAATATTTAGTAGTACGTATCTATGAGAAAAAGACATTTTCAAAGATGAAATATGTAAGATCTTATTACAGATTAGAATTAACAGGTGAACCCTTACAATTTATTTTGATAATAGGGTACACTTACTTTATACCCCAATTAACTCAAATGCTATTCCCCTCAAAAAAGATTTCAATGATTCTCATTACAAACTTGTATTAAAAATTTTTTACTTAGTTATATTTTGAATTTTGTCAAAAATTCAAAAAATATTAAAATGTATTTTGTCAGATTGTGTAAATACCTACTAAAAAGTTCTTAGTTAGTGAAATCTGAAATCTGCACTATTAACCTTTCACAGAATATGCTTCCTGACCCCTGGTTTACAAGATGAAAACCTAGCCTCTCTTTACTTCTCCAGCCTCACATTTGGCTTTCAGTATGCCAGCTCCACAGATGCGCCCTGCAGTTGTCTAATGTCACATTTTCTCTCATTTCTTGGGCTCTTGATATATACTATTCCCTCTCTCTACAGTGCCCTCCTTTTTTTCTCCACTTCTGTAGGCTGACTCTTCACTGTTAGTCAGTTTAGGTACAACTTCTTCAGAAACTACTGACATCTCCTGCCACTGCGAGATCAGTACCCTCCAGAGAACTTCCACAGCATCTATACCTCCCCCTATGTCAGTAATCTTATTGTTTTTAACATACAAGGCAGAAAATCCAAAGATGCATGATGGAGAATAAAGTCTTCCACCTATTTTAAGGCTCCAGACACTTAGTTCCACTTCCTAGAGTCTACCACTGTTTCATTCTCTTGGGAATTCTGTTAGTCATCTCCTTCTAGATGGCACATACCTATGTATTTCTTCTTTTCCTCAAAAGCATGCAATAGTGCTCACCTCTTAGGGAATATGTTCCAAGACCCCTAATGGATGCCTTTAACCCTAGACAGTACCAAGACCTAGCTATACTTTTTTTGCGGGGGGGTTCTAAGTCAGGGTCTCGCTATGTAGTTCAGGCTCACCTTGAACTCACTGTGTAGCCTAGGTGGGCTCTAACTCAAAGTGATCTTTCTACCTCAGCCTCCTAACTTCTGGGATTACAGGTATACGCTACCAACCCAGCTAGCTATACTTTTTCTGTATGTACATTTGATAAGATTTATAAATTAGGCTTATTTGGAAATTAACAATAACTAATAGTAAAATAGAACAATAATAACAATGTATCCCCGATCTCAAAATATCTTATCGTACTGTATATACCCTCTTCTTGTGAGGCTATGAAATGATATAGTGCATACAAGTGATGAGCTGAACTACAATTAGTGCCATAGGCATTACTGCTATATAAGGGTTACTTGAACACAAGTACTGCAATTCCGTTTTAGTTGATCTGATAACTGACAAGTAGTGTATAGAGTATGGACATACTGGACAAAGGGAAGATTCAAGTCTCAATTGGGACAGAGTAGGACAGTGTGAAATTTTAACATACTGCTCAGAATAGCACACCATTTAAAAGTTGCATATTGTTTATTTCTGGAATTTTCCATTTAATACCTTTGGACTACAGTTGACCATAAATAACTGAAACCACGGAAAGTAGAATCACACATAAGTGAAGACTACCATATATAAATAGTTCTGAGCCAAGTATGGTGGTGCGCACCTGTAGGCCCAGCACTCTGGGAGGCCAAGGCAGGACTGCAAGTTCCAGCCTAGCCGAGGTAACGTAGAGACTTAATGAAACTCTGTCTCAAAGTAATGAATGAATGAATGAAAATGGTTGCAGATGCAGCTCAGTGCAAATGCCCTGAGTCCATTCCCCACTACTATCGCCACCACCACCACCACCCCCAAAAAATCTGTGCCTGGGGGGATTTTTCCTCACTTAAATACACATTTTAAAGTTTATTTCTTATGTACCTTGTAGAGGTGCCTCCTTGTTCATTTTCTTATTGAGACAGAATTAACACATGATAAATGTCATCAGTTTTAAGGGTACAAGTCAATAGTTTTGACAAACACATAGTTATATAAACCTTCTATAATTGTGTTTTAGAATATTTATATTACCCCAAAAAGTTCCCTGGTCATTGCTTTGCTTTCTGTCACTCTAAATTATTTTTCTAGAATTTCATTTAAATAGAATCACACAATATGGATCCTAATATATTTCATTTCTTTTGCTAACATAACATTGCTGAGATTTTCCTGTTTTACTACTATCAGTAATAACATTCCATTGTATATATTATCACAGTCTGTTTATGCAATGTCCAATGTTGGACATTTTGATTGTTTTCACTTGGAACAGTTAAAACTTCTATGATGCTTGTTGATAAGACTTTAGGCATATTTTATTTCTAACAGTGGTATGGCAGGAAGTGGTATGCTAGAAAGTGGTTTGGCAGCATAGTATGGGGATCTACATTTAATATTTTAGGAAACTGCCAAAGTGTACTATTTTACTTTCCTGGCAGCAGTTAATCAGGAGTTCAGTTGTTCTATTTCTTGCCTGTTTCTATGATCTTTCTAATTTTTACTATTCTAGTGAACCTGTCCTGGTAACTTTTACAGTTTTAATTTGAATTTCCCTGATGACTAAAAATGTGAAGCATCTTTCTGTGTGATTATTTGCCATTTTCTGTGAAGTGGTAAAGTGTCTGTTCACATCCTTTGCTTTTTTTTCAGACAACGTTTTACTATATACCTCAAGCTGGCCTCAAACTCGCTACCTGTTTTCCTCAGGCTCCTGAGTTCAGGGATCACCAGCATGTGCCCCTAAGCAACTGGGTTTTTGTTTAGTTGGTTGGGTTTTTTTTGTTGTTGTTGTTTTCTGCTTCATTTATATTGAGTTTTGAAGATGTTAGTTATAAGAGCATGGGAGTTCTTTATATTCTAGACATAATTTTTTATCATACGCTTTGCAGATTTTTTTCAACACTGATTTGCCTTTCATTTTCATAACACTGTGTTGGAAGAACAGAAGTTTTAAATTTTTATGTCTAATTTATTTTTCTTTTACATTTCATACATTCTGAATCCTATTTAAGAAATCTCTGCCAAATCCTGTTTAAGAACTCTCCCATGTTTACTTCTCTGAAGTTTTATAGTTTTAGCTCTTTCATTTAGGTCTATGACCCATTTTCATTTAATTTTTGTATATGGTGCGACTGAGGGTCAAGAGATATGTATATATATTCTGTTGTTCTAGCACCATTTGTTGAAAAGATTATCTTTTCACCTCAAGGATCCCTTTGAATTGCCTTTAGGAGATTTGTCAAAAAATCAATTTACTGTATATTTGTGGATCTATTTCTGGATACTCTACTGTGTCTATTGAACTATATTCTTGTTTATTATAATTTTATAATATCACTACATCAGTAGTGTAGGCCACCAACTTTTTTCTTTCTCAGGTTTGCTTTGACTGTTCTGAGCATGTTCTATTTCCACATAGATTTAGAATCAGCTTGTCAATTCTAAAAAGCCCACTAAGATTTTGATTAGATTCATTGAATTAACAGATCAATTTAGAGATAATTTACATCTTAATATCTTAATGAATCTTTTGATCTATGAACATATAATACCCGCCATTCATTTAGATCATCTTAATTTTTCTTGTAATGTTTCTTTGTTTTTGGTGTGTAGTTTTACATACTGTTAAATTTCCCCCATGTTTCCCCCATGCTTTCATATTTTTGATACTATTGAAAATGCTATTGTTGCTGGGGATTTAGCTCAGCGGCATAAGCACCTGCCTTGCAAGCGCACAGTCATGAGTTCGATCCCCGGTACCGATTAAAAAAAAAAAAAAGAAAATGCTGTTGTTTAATTTTTAGTCATAGACTATGTCCATTATCCCAAAAAGTTTCTTTGTGTCCTGCATGATTACTATTAGTGTATAGAAATACATTTGATTTTTGTATAATAGCCATTTATCATGAAATTTTGCTAAACTCACATACTCTGTTTTGTAGATCCCTGTGGATTTTCTACCTAGACCACTATGTTATCTGTGAATGAAAAAAATTTTCTTTTCCAATCTGTATACATTTTTATCCCCCCTTACTTTTTTATATTAGTCAATACCTCCAGTATGAATTGGATAGAATTGATGCCCAGCCTTATTTCTGGTCTTAATGAAAAAACGTTTAATCTTACACCATTAAGTATGATATAGGTTCAGATTTTTTTGTAGATGATCTTTATCAGATTGAGAAAATTCCCTTTTATTCCTAAAGTTTTATTTTTCTTTTGTCATGAGTAATTGTTAGATTTTGTCACATGCATTTATACATCTATCAAAATTATCTCTTCTTTTGGTTTGTTTAAAAAAAAAAAAAAAGTAAAACCAAGCATGATGGATACACCTGTAATCCCAGCACTCGGGAGGCTGAGGCAAAACAATCGTCAGGGCCAGCCTGGGGAAAATAATGAGTTCAAGGCTAGCCTGGACGACATAGCAAGATCCTGCCTCAAAAAAGAAAAAGTGAATTACATTAATTTTCATCTTAAATCAGTCTTTCAATCCTGGGGTTAACTCCACTTGGTTATAGTATACTGCCCTTCAAAATATTTTTATATTTGGTTTTCTAAAATTAATAATTTTCATGTCTGCGCTCATGAGGGATATTTGTGTGTAGTTTTCTTGTTATATCTTTGTCTGATTTTGGTATTAGGACAATAACAACTTTATAGAATTAGTTTGGAAGTCTCACCTGTCCTATTTTCTGCAAGCGCTTGTGTAGAATAGGTATTGTTTGTTACATGTGTAGTGGAATTCACAGTGAAGCCTTCTGAGCCCGTAGTTTAGTCTTTGGAAGAATTTTATAGACTGAATTGTTTTAAAAGGTACAGGAGTATTTAAGTTATTTGCTTCTTTTTGAGTGAGTTCTGGTAGTTTACCTTTCAAAGATTTTTCCATTTCATTTAAGTTATTAACATAATATTGCTCATGATATTCCCTTTTTATCCTTTTAAATGTCTGTAGGGTAGATAATGATGTGCCTTTTCTCATTCCTGACACTGCTGATATGTCTTCTCGTTTCTTCCCTAATTGACCTGAATATATGTTTGTCAACTTTATTAATCTTTTCAAAAAACCAGCTTTTAGTCAAATTGATCTCTATTCCACTGATTTTGTTGCTCATCTTTATTATTTCCTTTTTCTGTATACCTTGGGTTTAATTTGATATTCTTTCTCTAGTTTTTCTTGAGAAAAGAGCTTATTTTATTGATTGAAATCTTTGTTATTTTCTCACATAGTAGTTTCACTCCATAAATTTCCCTCTAAGTACTGGGCATTAGTCAGCTTTCTCATTACTGAAACAAAATACCTAACACCTACAGTTTAAAGGAGGAGAGATTTAGTGTTGGCTCATGGTTTCAGACAGGTCAGTCTATGCAAGGCTGACTGGTTCTAAGGCAGGAACAGCTGGTAGAGCAAAGCTGCTCAACTCATGCCATCCAGGAAACAAAAAGAGAGAAAGGAGCCAGGTAGAAAAACACACCCTTCCAGGTCACACACCCACCTCCTCCAACCAAGCACGTTCTGCTATGAACTCATCAGTGAGTGAGTATTGTGCTCCCATGATCCAGTCACTTTACAAAAGACCCACCTCTGAACACATGAAACTTTTGGAGGACATCTTAGATCAAAACCATTACATACTGCTTAAGCCATATTCCACAGATTTTGATATGTCATATGTTTATCTTATTCAAAACGTCTTTTAGTTTGCCTTGGGATTATTTTTAATTTTTAAATCTAATTTCCCATATATTTTTCTGTTACTGACTTCTAATTTAATTTTATTAGGACTAGAGAAAATACTTTGTGTGATTTGAACCTTTTAAAATGTATTAAGGTTTATACTATGGACCAGAATATGATCTATCTTAGTGAGTGTTCTATATTCACTTGAAGCAAATATGTTCTGTTGTTCAGTGGAGTGTCTATAAATGTTAACTAAATCTAGTTAATATTATTCAAGTGTTTTGTGTCCTCATTGATTTTATGTCTACTAATTCTACCAATTATTAAAAGAAGATATCGAAGCTGTTTGAGGTGGTACATACCTATTATCCCAGCACTCAGGGAGGCTGAGACAGAAAGATTGCAAGTTTGAGTCTTGTTTTGGGAATTTTGTGAGACCTTAACTCGAAATAAAAAGTAAAAAGGCTAGGGATGTAGCTCTATGGTAAAGTGCTGTGGGTTCAGTCCTCATTGCAAAGGGGAGTGAAATCTCCAATTATAATTGCAGGTTTGTTTATCCTTTCCGTTCAACCAGTTTCTGCTTCATGTACTAAAGTGGAATTATTAGATACAAAATCTTTAGTATAGTTTTATCCTATTAATGAATTGACCTCTGTATCATTATGCAATAACCTAACTTATCACTAGTAAAATTTGCTCTGAACTACACTTTGTCTAATATTAATATAATCAGTTATCCAAACCTCCTTTTGGCTAATGTTAATGTCTTTTTTCCATCTGTTAATTTAACTTACATAAGTCTTTCTTTATTGTACAATTTGAAAATCTCTGCCTTTAAAATTAGGATGCTTACCTCATTTGCATTTAATGTGATTATTGATATGGTTGGATTTTAATCTGTCATTTTACTATCTGTTTTCTATTTGTCCCATCTGTTCTTTGTTCTCATTTTCCTGTTTTTCAGTGATCCCATTTAATCTGTGTTACTAGTTTCTTAGTTGTAATCCTTTGTTTTTCTTTCTTAGTGATTTCTTTAAGATGTATGGTATATGTCTTTAATTTTTCACAGTCTGTCTTCAAGTAACTTGATACCATTTCACATATGGTATAAAAACTTTACAATCATATACTTTTTTATTTTTGTATGTGTTTATAAACTCCATAAGATAATATTATTTTGTTTTAAGTAGTTATGTTGTAAGTGTATTTTAATACTAGACATGAGGGCACATGCCTATAATCCCATCTGCTCACTAGGCTAAGACAGAAGGTTTGGAAGTTCAAAACCAAGCCTGGGCAACTTAACAAGAACCTGTTGATGTAATACACATATTGGCTTGGGGTAATGGCACAGGCCTATAATTCCAGTGGTCTGGAAGATTGGGACAGGAACCCAGCCTGGGCAATTTAGCAAGACCTTGTCTTAAAATTTTAAAATGGAAAGGAAAATGGGGCGTTGGAAATGTAACTTAGTGTTAGACTGCTTGCCTAGCATGCCTGAGGCCCTGGATTCAATCTCCATTACTAAAAACAAATTTAACATAACAAAAATATATTTTAACATTTTCTGAATATTTTCTTTTAATGATTTTAAAATTTAGATCAGAGAACATACATTTTTAAATCTGTCAATTTTGTTTTAGAGTTTAGTTTATCATCAATCTTAGTGAACCTTCTGGGTGCACTTGAGCGTTTGTTTTACATTTTTCCTGGTATAATTTTGTTTAAATGCGTTAAAGTAATTAATAATGTCATTATTTCTTTTATGTCTTTGTCTAGCTAGTGTATCAATTACCAGTAGAGGTGTATTAAGATCTCTAGCTATAATCATGGATTTTTCTACTTTTCCTTTTAGATATGTCACTATTTGCTTCATATACATTGATGATCTGTTTTTAGGGAGATATATATAGATAAATGTAGATATTTAAATATTTTGTTTCCTAATGTTTGACCTTTTATCATTTTTGTTTCTTGTATACTGCTTTTTTAAAGGCTATTCTGTCTTGTGTTAAGAAAGCCACTGCAGTTTGGTTATCTTTGAGATTTGTATCGTTTTCAGATGCTTTTAGTTCTTACTTTTGGTTGTTTGCAGTTTTATAATACCTTACTTTTTCCCTATTCATGTCTTTCTATTTGAAGTTTGCTCTTTAGACAGCATATAGTTTGGTTTTGGTTTTAATATAGTCTCACAGTCTTTGCCTTTTGATTAAAATGGTTTGTCTACTTGTATTCAATATAATTATTGATATGACTACATTTAGGTCTTTCCTTTTACTATTAGCTTTTATTATTTCTCAGCTAGCTTTTGTTTATCTTTTCATCCTTCCCTGCCTTTTTTTGTGTTAATCATATATTTTGAAGTATCAGCCAGAAAATATCTTTCTGCATTATTTTTGAAGATTATTAAACTTAATTTGATCTATTTAGAGTCAATGTTGAATTACTTCAGGTAACATACAGAAACTTGACAAAAATATTAATCTTCACTTACTCTTCTCAGACCCCAAAATCCTTAGTGTTATTATGATAATGCACATTACATCTACAAACATTTTAAATGCACTGATACAGTGTTATAATTTTTTCTTTAAATCTTCATATATATATTTTAAAGAAACTGTATATTTTTGTCTTATATTTATGTACATATATGCCATTCCCCAAGTTCTTCTGTTTTTCTTCTGGATCTACATTGCTACCTAGCATCATATTCTTTCAGACTAAAGATTTTTTAGTATTTCTTGTAGTGCAAGCCTGCTGGCAACGAGTTTTCCTTTTATTTCCTGAAAATGTCTTTAATTTGTCTTCTACTTTTCATTGCATATAGTTTTGGCTGCTTAATTTTTAAAAATACTTTGTTACAAAATGTTTTGGCTGCCATGATGTCTAATGAAATGACAACTAGACCTGATTGTCGTTCCCCTGTATGTAACATGTCATTTTCTCTGGCCGATCAAAGATTTTATCTTTGGCTTTGGCTCTCAATAGTTTGTCTTTAGGAGTTATTTTGTTTGTTTTTGTCCTGCTTGGAATGTGTTGAAATTTTGGGATCTGTAAGTTGTTTTCCACTAAATTTGGTGAATTTTCAGCCATTATTTCTTTAAATATATTTCTGTGCCTTTTTATTTTTCCCTTCTTTCCAGAATTCCAATTACAAGTATATGGATTGCTTCATTTCTTTATAGATCTCTAAGGGCTTTTTTTTTTTTTGCTTTGTTTTGTTGTGGGTTTTTTGTTTGTTTTTTGTACCAAGATCGAACTCACAACCTCACGCTTGCCAGACAGACAAATTGTGCCACTGAATTAAATCCCTGGCCAGTCCATTCATTTTTATTGAATCTTTTTTACCTTTCTATTCATCAGCTTAGGAAGCTCTTCATAGTGTATCTTACATTTAATTGATTACTTTTTCTGCCATCTTCAGTCTTCTACTAAGCTTAGATAGTTGATTATTTTTTTATGCTGAGGCTGAAACTTATGACCTTGCACATGCTAGATAAATGCTATATCACTGAGGCATACTCTCAGCCTTAGTGATTTTTAATTTTCCACTATTGTAAATTTTAATTCTAATTCTCTTTTTAAAAGTTTCTATGTCTTTGAGAGTCCCTATCTGTTCATTCATTGATAGTATATTGTCCTATAATTATTTGAACATATTTATAACAAAATTTTTTGATTCTTTGCTAATTCCAATGTCTGAATCTGCTTTAAGTTTTTCAAAATTGACTTAGTTGTGCTTGACCTTTAGGCTTCCATGCTTAAACTTAGCTTCACAATTGTCCCTGTGGCCTAGAAACAGAAGAAATGCCTCTTCTCTTTTATTCCATACTTTTAGAGACCTCCTCTCATCCCAGTTTCTTGAAATTGACTTTCCCAATGACTAGATCCTCAGAGATTGTGTTGATTTCTAAACCACTCAATTTGTAATCATCCCACTGTCTCTTGCTAGATCACATCCTATTGTTTGATAATATTTATGTAATTTATTTTCCTAACTAAATTATAAGTGATAGGTTACACCCATGTGAAGCTCTGCCAGGCTTGGCCTGGCGCCTGCCCAACATGGCAGTGGACCCTAGAGCAACAGCATGTCCTTCCAGTGTTGACTTCTGTGTCCTTCTTCCAAGCCAAAATTGAACTCCCTGCTTTTCGCATGCACCAACATTCTCCCAACCAGCTGTCAATATGTCATTCTGCCTGCCCCTTCAAACTCCACCCCCTTTCGAACCTTATAAAAGCCCACTCTTTTTTTTTTTGTCTGCCTTGGAGGGATCTTGCACTGTTCTGCAGTCCTCTCGTGCCTTCAATAAAGGCCTTTTTTCCCTTTTTTTTTCTGCCTTTTTCTGCTCTTGCTGCTCTAGTGCTCCAAGGAAAAAACCTAACAGTAAGCTCCTTTGGGGTTGGAAATATGTCTTCTGCTGTAATTTCAGTAAATTGAGTTCCTTTATATATGACAAGTCTTATCCTGAGCACTTTGTACCATCATTTTATCTGGTCTTCATAACCCATTGTAAGGGAAATATCACTATCTCCATTTTACATATAAGAAAACTAAGGCTCAGAAATGTCAAATGATTGTGCTAAAATTATCAGTCAACATGAATGACGAGGCTAGCATCCAAACTCAGATGCATCTATCACAAAGCCCATGTACTTTTGTTTTTTATTCTAGTTGGACTGATAACCTCTAATTGGACTGGCTAATGCTGGTAGCCTCAGATAACTAGTGGCTCTTGATGGTCACTGATCTGCAATTGTGTGAAATAGATACAGGTAAATCTGTTGGTTCTTCAAATAGTGTCTGATGGCCCAGCATTCTCTGTACAACCTCTTGTCACAGCAAACAGTAGCCCATGGCCTGCTTATCTGCTTTAGCCCAGGCTACACTTTTCATCAGGTCTACCCTTGAACTACTGTTCCTTGATGCCCTGCTCGGAAACCCACACAGCCTTCGTTTTCCCCAGGCAGATTTCCCTGGCCATGTTTGCCAAGTGAAGCTATGAACAGAGACAACAGCAGGCAGTGGGTATCTGGAAGCCAATGAGGTATGCACTTTATCATCAGAAGCAGAGGTGTGTTCTACAGAGATGAGGAGCAGACCTCCTACAAGAGAAGAAACACAAACCAAAGAGAACCTGCCTGAAAGTTTGACCTAAACTCTGTTCCTCTTCTGACTGGGTCCTGGAAGAGTTTGGTTCTCTTTGTTGTATCATTTTCCAAACATACCTTACACATGGCTAACATAGATAAAATATAAACATTTTTAAACCAGGAATTCTTCAGGACACATCTTGTTTCGTTGTCTTTCAGACATGATCACCTGTTTAGTACCTAGCCAAGTACTTAGGTTTACTCTAGTAAACATTGATTTACTGGAAGAGAAAATCTCATCTTTTGTTTGTTTGTTTACTTTAGTTTTGGGGGGTTCCCCCCCCTCACTTACCTTTTTACTTACTTGCTTCACTTTATCCCTAGGGAAAGGATGAAATAGCACATGCATGAAAGAGGTCAATTCTGCATTAGGCCAGTCCTCTGCTCAGGTCTGAGAGAAAATAAACCTAGTCCTGAATTGGAATAAGAGAAACTTAGGAAAAAGGGAAGGTGCCACAGGAAAACACTCGAATCCTGGCTTGTCCCACAAACAGCTGTGCTAAATAAGTGGCTCAGATGCCTTCTGTAAAGCTGAAGGGAATTCCTTGGGTTAAACATCATATTGAAAATACTCATGCCAAGTACTATTATGAATTCAGATAAATGAGAGGTCACTGTTCCACTTTGGTAGGGCTGTCCTGTTTGGTGATTTTTTTTTCCTTTTTCTCCAAGATAGAATAAAAACTGATTGAAATATCCAGATGACTCTGCTCACTAACCCAGAGTAGAGGAAGAACTGTCAGATGGTCCAATTTTCTCAAGAAGTTTAATGGTACCTAACTTTATTTCTGTTTCTCTTCTTAGAGATAGGGTTTTTCTTAGTTTCCCAGACTGTTTCCAGTCTTTTGACCAAGGATAAAAGCCATCCGTGGTTAAAAATTTTTAGGAAAAAAAACCCTACAAATAAGTCACCTTTCTTCTAAGGAAATCATAACCCACACCTGATCTCATTTGTTCTCTTGTCTTTCCCAGGAAGCCGAAATTACATTTTCATTCATCCAACAAGCACTGTGAATACCCTCTATGCTAGATACCTGAGTCCAGTGAGGACTGAGAGAAGGTACATGTGGGTTAAAGACTATGGTCAAATCAGGGCAATGAGGCTATCTGAGTCATTGTAACAGAAGAGGTGACATAATAAAGACTCATTGAAAGGAATCAACATCTGATCCTGTTCTGCAAGATATGGTTAACATGAGGCCCTGCATTATCCCTAAAGAAGGATCTAGGAGCTGAAATAGCATTGGGAAGCAGTGTATATTAGGGAATCAAGTAGCTGGAAGCAGACTTGTTGGGGAGAACCATGATAGTGGGCATAACATGCATGCTTTCAGTAGCTGTCTAGGGGATTTGGACACTGTTTGACAGTTGATAAAGAGCTCAACAAGGCTTGTGAGCAGTGGAGTGACAAGATAAAATCTACTTTAGAAGATTAATCTGGCAACTTTGTGAGAGACATTGAGGGTGGTAGAACAGAGACCCAAGATGAAGAAAAACTGGGAGACCCTAGAAGGCTTGATGGTGACATTAGTGATGAAAATGAATGAGAAAGGAAAAGGCTGATGCATTGGACAAACATTGTGCAGATAAAATTAGCCAGACACTGCCAGTGACTGTGATGTCACACTGCAAGTCAAAGACAACTCCTAGTTTTTCAGCTCAGATGACCAAGAAAATGCTGAAGCTGGTAATAGAAATCAAAAAATCAAGAGCAACAGAGGCAGGGGCAGGGAGAAAACAAGTTCCTTTGTAGTATCTGAGCATCATTTTCCAGTTAAGAACACAAGATAGAGAAGGAAAAGTTGGTTGGGAAAAGTCAGAGTATACTGAGTTGTCCTAGGAGAAGCGGTGGTTGTTCCCTGAGGGATTATGAACATCTTCAGGGGGAGAGGGAAGTAAGTGGTCGACATTTAGCCCAATACCTAGCCCAGAGCACACTCATGTCCTTATGGAAAAGGGGTATAAATGAATGGATGACAGAGCCAAAGGCAGAAAGTGAAAACCACTTGACTGTACAGAGCAGTCATCATTGAAGGAGAAAGAGAGGCAGCCTTCAGAAAGCAGAAAAAAGCAGATAAGAGGGAGCCCTGGGAGAAGCAGAAAACGGAGGGGATTATTTCAGCAAGGAGGGGACCACGATATTCATGGAGACCCTGGGGAGGCCATCAGGATGGCTGGCTTCATTGTTCTGAACTTGGAAAGTCAATAAAGGATAGAACTCAGACCCTGGACATCCATGTTTATTTATCTTTCCTGCTTTGTCATCATGGTCATAAGAATATTGGTCAGAAAGAGCTGATGACAGTGGAATTCCTTTTTGTCGCTTGCTTTAGCCGGTGGTTAGGAACTAGATGGTGTCCAGTGGGGTAATATTGTGAAGAACAGAATGTGGTTCTATGGCAAGAGTACTTTGACTGGGGTAACGTGCAGAATAAGCACATTAATCTATCTCTACAAAGACCACATCCTGGCTTCCAGGGGGAGGATGCACAAAGATGTGAGCTGCTCACCATCCCATCCAAGACCAGTGAAATGATTGTGGATGGTTTCCTTTGGAAACAGGGTAAGCAAAGAATAGGGCCAGAGGGTGCTCAAAACTTGTTTCGTAGTCTTTGCCAAACTTCCTTTTTATAATTTTCACATTTCCTGTCCAAAATATTCTCTGAGGAGCTATCTCACAGCCTCTGGGCAAAAAAAGTGGAGGGCTTCAGAAACAGGAGGGGGATTAAAGGTGAAGCAGAGGGAAAGAGGGAGGGGGAAAGTAGCTGACTGGAACTTACTGTGGTGAAGGTTCCAAATAGGATGGGGCAATAGGGCAGAGGTGCGGCATCTGGGCCCAGAGCAAGCCAAGAATAAGCAGAGCAGGGAGAGGGGAGGAAGGAGAAACTACTACTCCCACTCGCACCCGCTTCCAGCATGGTCTCCCAAAGAAGCAGCTATGACCTTTGCCAGGTACCACATCCTTTTATTCACTTCTTCTTGGCTTGTTAGAATAAGACTGCGTGAGAATCTTGACTCTGCAGAGGAAATGAAGCTTGGGTCAGCAGTGTCATCTCACCAAGTGTAGGATTAGTAGTTGGTGGTAGGCACAGACCCCAGGCTCCATCCCCTTAGAAGCCAGGCAGTTTTTCTTCCCTCCGTGGTCACAGAGGTGCTGTGTTCAACTGACCGGAAAAGCAGTACACCTCCTAGACTTACAAGGAGCTCACCAGATCTCCCACAAGAAAGGGAACAAGGACTCTGTCCTTGGAGAGGTTTAGTGAGCATTTGTATATCACTTCTGGCTACAGGTTGTCTCACCTGAGCCAGGAGCCTGGAGGCTGACGCATCTGGCCTCATGAAGTAAAGAAGCAGTTTCCTGCCCAGGGTTATGCTACAGAGGGCCTTGTTCACTCCTGCTTGGCAGCTTACTCGATGTGTCCTATGGACAAGCCATGAGCCAGGGTCACACCTACTAAGCTCATTAGCACTCACTGCAATGGTGAGAATCAGGAAGTGCTAGCCACACTGGCACCCCATGGGGAGTCAGGTTGGTACCATATACGACTGAGCACGCCTGCCTTGCACACAGTGGGCTTATGCATCAGCTCTCCCTCTCCTGCTGCCTCTGTAGTGTCATCTTCCCTGGTTGGCACTCACACCACACTACTTAGAAAATAGAGTCAAATGCTAAATGCAGAGAATCAACATGCCCGTACTCATATCATAGTGACCGTGGCAGAGCAGCCAGGGCATGTGTGGCATAGCACATTACATATTGGAGACCTGAAGAAGAAAATATGTTGCGGATGGTGATGGTTCTATTCTTTTCCAGTGTCAGAGGATGGCCCGGGGCTTTCCACACCCTGTTGCTGTGGTTAGAGGGATGAGGTGGCTGTAGTGGTCATAGTGCCCACAGTTGCCTCACCTGCTTGATGCATGTGGCAGGGATTTGAGGTGAAAGGAAATAAAGAGAAGGTGCCCTGGCAGGAGCCACTTTCCTGCACCCACTGATGGGCTTCTCGAGGACCCTGTGAAGTGAGCAGAAGAGATGGGCCTGAAGGGATGTGCTGGCCAGACAGTTGAAGGAAGATGGACCAGAAGATGGTCCTGCCATCTTCCCTCAAGCTCTCAGTCCCTTCCAGGGCCCTCCCTCACCCTTCAGGAGCCTGTGCAGTGGGTCCAGCCACCACCTCTGCCGGCCAACTGGACTTCTTTTGACTTGGCTCGATTTCTGTGTGTTTGCCTTTCCCTGGTCTCAGCTGGCTCAGGGGCTTGAACTGCTCTCCTTGCATAGCCCCCAGGGGTTAAAAGGACCCCATAGGGGCCTGGTTAGATTGTAGTAGAAAACAAAGAAAATGTTCACTGAGAAGGAGCTGAAGCCTACTCTGGCCACATAAATGCAAGTTTCCCTTCCTGTGACCTTCAGGAAATATACATTCACTGTGCCCTTGGAGTCTGGGGTTGCTGGTGCTTGAAGGGGCATCACCACCACTTCCACCAGTGTAGAACACCTTAAGAGTGGAGCTGGGTCCACCCGGCACAGGATCAAGGCCTCATGGATGTCTGGTCAAAGTGACACAACTGAGGAGTGATAGAAGACAACTGCCTGAAAGGGCTGATTTTTGTGACACACATTCAGTAGATTTGTCAGTGTGACGCCACTTGAAACATTAACTCCACAGGAACTTTGCTAGCTTTACACTGTTTGTTGGTAAGAATTTAGCCCCTGACCAAGAAAATAAGAAAAAAAGGAGACAGTAAAAGTTACCAGTGAACTGACAGACTCCACTAATCCTACTGTACTGGAATAACTTTGTCAGCCTCATCTCTTCCTTGACCTCAGGGATGCCCCTGACTCCTACCTGTCTACGTCCTCTCTGTGTACCGTCCCTGGTCTTGACTGTCCTAAGAGTCTGGCAGGAAGCTCTTCTCAAGAGCCTCACGCCAATGACATTTTCATTCCTCTACCTCAACCACGCCCACAAAACATGTTAGGGACTTAATGGCCTTGTGTTCCTCAGAAGGATGGGCTCCAAGTGAACAATGGTCTTTGTCCTCAAGCAGCAAAGAAGGGACCCTCATGAGGCCCTGGTGGGGAGGTGGCCCAAGGAGCCCAGGCCAAGCCCTGTCAGCTCAGGGAAGCCATACAGAAAGATTCTTTCTGAAGGAGAGAGACTAGCTAAGCCTCCCCAAAGAAGACAAGTAAAGAGAACACAGAAGTATTTCCTTTAAAGGGGAGCAAGACAGATGGAAAGAGGGTTTATATTAATGAAATCTCCGGATATTAAGGATGAAATGAATGCCAGGGAAGGTTATTATCATTTCATTAAAACACAAAGGAAGAAACAAACACGTTATTATGTGAAACCCAGAAGTTAGGAACAAGGGAATCCAGCAGGGAAGTTATTAGCTGGGTTAATTAAAACAGAACAAGCTGGTTGAGTAATTCCATCTGTAGAACACAACAAGGAAAGCATAATTTATTGCCCTTAAGAAAAATACTCAAGGTTTTCTTTTCTTTTTCTCATTTACCAGAAATTCTGCACTTTTGATATTGTCCCACAAACCAAAAAGATTTATTCTTGTCAAAACCTAATTGACTTAGTTAACACCAAGATGTTTTGTTAAAGAGAATTCAATTCTGATCAGAAGAGATAGAAACTCACAAAAGACTGGAGCTCAGACTGCCAGGGCAGCTTCTCTACCCAGGACCAGGGACCCCTTGAAGGTCCCATCAGAACCCCCTACCTGCAGGGTTAGGAGAGGTGGGAATGGAGGGTAAAATGAAGCCTCACTCATCCCTTCTAGTTACCCTGAACCAGGGCTGAGTCTGCTTGCTACTTTCCTCTGCCTCCTAGTGCCATCCCAAAGCTGGCAACTCTGGCTCAGTGCATACTCCTTTGAGGCATCAGAGCCAGTTCTTTGAGCTAGCACTGTTGCCAAACACCACAAGCAGCAAGTGCCAGCATGTCTACTGTGACAGTACCAAGGCACTTGGTCTGGGGGCCCTGGATCCATTCATCTGGGCAAAGCTCATGTATCTAAGTCGCTGCTTCCTTCAGGGATCCAAGAAGTTCTGAGTGTGAAGATCCCCAACCAGCCAAATGGATCCCATCAGCCCTCCCATCGCTGGTCTCTTGTCTGTCAGGCCTTATGAATTACAGCTGGGCCCTGAGTTTGGCTGAGCCCTGGTAGGTTGTTCGCCAAGGTTACTTCTCAAGTGAAGGTACCAGAGAGCTGGAATTCCCCAGTTCTTTGACCTCAAAGCTCAGGTTTAGGACATGGCATCTGGAAGGGGCTTTGCTGAGCGTATAGTCTGTGTAGACATTTTGTTGACAAGGAGGAACCAGGGCCCCAGAGTAACAGAGAGAAAGAGTCTGAGACCTAACTGAGACCACAGAGCGGTCAGTGACTGAGCAGGGCAGAAACCAAGCCTTTCACTCAGCACACTCGAGTCCTTCAGGACTGTCTAACACACACACCCATAGGAGATCCTGGAGAACACCCAATGCACTTAGTAAGAATTAGAGCATGTGACACAAACAATGCTTCTTAATTGTCAACTGCTTTTTTAAAAATTAAAACAACTTTATTTTTAGAACAGTTTTAGGTTCACAGCAAAACCGAACATTAGAGAGTTCCTGTGTACTCTATGCTTGACACATGTACAACCTCTTCAACTATTGGTACGTTTGTGACAGCTGATGAACCTACACAGACATGTCATTATCATAGACTGTCACATAATTGAAGTCATATGTTGTTTGGCCTTTTCAGGTTGGCTTCTTTTGCTTCATAATATGCATTTAAATGTCCTCCATGTCTTTTCATGGCTTCGTAGCTCAGCCTTTTAAGTGCTGATTATATTCCACTGTTAGGATAAACCAGTTTATCCATTTACCTACCGAAGGTCAACTTGGTAGCAAATTTTTCGATGATGTATAAAACTGTTATAAACATCTATGTGCAGGTTTTTGTGTGGCTATATCTTCAACTTATGCAGGTAAGTAACAAGGGACAGAATGCTATTGTTGGATATATGATTTTATGTTTAACTTTATTAGAAACTGCCAAACTGTTTTATAAAACAGCTGTATCACTTTGCATTCCTACCAGTAATGAATAAGATTTCCTGTTGCTCCACATCCTTCCCGGCATTTGGTTTAACAGTATATTGGATATTGGCCATTTTAATAAGAGTGTAATGATATCTTATTGTTGATTTAATTTGCAATTCCCTAATGATATAAGATATGGAACATCTTCTTATGTGCTTCTTTGCCATCTGTATATGTATCATCTTTGATAAAGTGTCTATTCAGGTATTTTGCCCATTTTAAGTGGGTTATTTTTTTCTCAATTGTTGATTTTTTTTTAGTTATTTGTATTTTTTGGCTAACAGCTATTTATCAGATATTTTGCAAATACTTTTCCCTAGTCTGGATTTTGTCTTCTTAGTCTCTTAGTACTGTCTTTTGCAGAGCAGAAGTTTTTTTTAACCTCAATAAAGACTAGCATATTATTTATTTCATAGATTATGCCTCTAGTTTTGTATCAAGAAAGATGTTCTGTGTTATCATCTAGTACTTTCATAGTTTTGAATGTAACATTTAGGTCTATGACCTATTTTGAGTTTATTTTTGTGAAAGGTGGATATTGAGTTGTTCCAACACTATTTGTCGAGAGGATTATCTTTGCCCCATTGTACTGCCTTTGTTCCTTTGTCAAAGAGCAGCTGACTATATTTATGTGGGCCTATTTCTGGACTTTCTGTTCTGTTCCATTGACCTAATAGTCCATTCTTTCCCAATACTGCCATCCTGTCTTGATTACTATAGCTTTATAGTAAATCTTAAAGTCAGGTAGTGTCTAACTTTGGTTTTTCTCTTTCAATATTGAATTGATTATTCTAAATCTTTTGCCCCTCCATAGAAATGTTAGAATCCACAAAATAATTTTATATCCACCAAATAACTTCCCGGAATTTTTACTGTGATCACATTGAATGTGTAAGTCAAGTTAGAACTGACATGTTGATAATGCTGAGCCTTACCTCCTTGACCATGGAACATCTCTCCATGTATGTAGTTCTTTGATTTTGTTCCTCAGAGCTGTAGAGTTCCTCTAATCTAGATATTATATACTCCTTGTTAGATTTATATCTAAGTATTTCATTTTTAGGAGTTCTAATGTAAATTACAATGTGCTTTCAATTTCAAATTTCATTAGTTCATTGCTAATATATAGGAAAGCAGTTGACTTTTGTATGTTAACCTTAAGCCATATGACTTTACTGTGATCACTTGGTCATTTGTTTTTAAAATTGATACCTTCAGTTCAATCCCTGGTACAAAAAAAAAAAAAAAACTGATACCTTCTCAGAAGATAGTAGTTAAATGTATTTTAATCACCATACTTTCTGATCCCTCAGAACATTTCTGTGTACTGCTTCCTCTGTTTGGAATTCTCGCCTTCTCTCCCTCAACCTTCATTCTAGGGAGCCCCTTCTTCAAACCTGATTAATCTTCAAGGACTGGAGAGTCTTCCCTGACTCTATGAGTCTACATTAACTCACCATTCTCTGCCTCTTTCCTTCTCCAGAAGATGTAAGCCCTGTCCTCAGGAAATTTATGACTTCTCTGGGAAATAAACCACAAAGATGCTAATAATTAATAAGCAAACAGCTCTTTTTAATAACTTTGTATTAATTTATTTCATCTCTACGGGTATAGTGATTAATGAGAATTGCTGTCAAAAACCCTCAGAAACTCCCCTCAACCTATAAACTTTTGAATCTAGACAATCCTGAAAGCTTTCACATTGGGGTCTAAATCCACTTTTCCAAGCTAAGCTGATTTACACCTGTTCTTCGCTATAGTCTGTACATTCCTACCTCTGAACACCTGCTCGCGCTGCTCTCCCTGTTGGCAACATTCCCTGTCATCTCATTCCTCCATCACTCCTCCATTCTCCACACTTCTACAGCATTTGTTTTCTAGAACTTTTTTTTTAATGAATCTAAGCAAGTTTGAGAAGAAAACTTAGCACCAAACAAGTAAATCCTTAGTGTCTTCCACAGCCTCTCTGGTTGTTTCTCATGTAGTCTCTGCCTAGTTCAATTGCGTTATTTTATTTATACTCTTTATACAGTGACACAGCCAACATATTTTGTCATTGAAGTGGTTATCTGCTATTGCACAGTATGTATACTCATTTTTTTCTCTTTAGAGCCTTGCATTGGTATTCTAATTCAATTTGGTTTTCCCAAATATTTGTGAGTCAAGTATGTGTAAAAGACCATATTTCTTCCCTGTTAGTGAACTTCTCAAGGCAGGGACTCTCTTCAACATAGCTCTCTCCTCCACCATCCTGACCTTGCCCATACTAGTGCTTATGGAACCTTGTTCCATTGAATCAAACTGTCACAAAGCCAGGCCTTCAGCCATGAAACTTATCTCTCACCTCCACCCTGATACAAAGGAAAACCCATAAAGGGCTAAGATGTTGGAAGAGAGAGGATTCAGTAATCTCCAAATGTTTGATCAGTCTAACCTTACAAACCTCATCTTGTTGCCACCCATAGCCCCTCTTCCCTCCAGAATATTATTTAACCTCAGGGATTTAAGGAAGCTTGAAGATCAAAGTAAAACTTGTATGTGAAAATTCTCGGAGAAAGAGAGAGAAAATTTTGTCAGAAAGCAGTTATTTGCTTTACAAAACAGTTGAAGAAGGGTTTCCCTCAAGTAACACGGTCTCATCAGTCACCATGGAATCCAGAGGCCAACTGTTCAGAAGAGTGATCTGTGACACATACCCCCAGGTCCCTCCACTGACCACCTCCCTTTTGGGAGCTTTCACCCTCCTGTTGTTGCTTCAATGTTTGTTACCAGTTGACCCACTGTATTCTCAGAAAATTCCCCTAGCCCCTCCCCTCACCCCACTGTTTTGCTCCTTCCTGGCTTCTAAATATATATGGCCATCTCCCTGTGAGTCTTCGCTTCAGCCTTTCATTGCCTACACTTTCTCCCCGGCAGTCTTGCCTACCCAGATGACTAATGACACCTTCAACACTGGGTCCTGAACTCTTATCTTCAACCCTGACCTCTTGCCTTACATTTCAGATATCATTTTCAGATGTCCTGCTGGTGACTCAAATCCTATCATTCCAAACAGCTTGCCCAGCTCTTTCCATTTGCCCAACTTCTGTCAGTGTCCAGCTCCTGGTCTTGAGATGGCTTTCCCAAGCTGCTTACTAACCTCATCTTGGTCCCTCAGTTCCCTCCTCTGCCATTTGAAGATGGTAGTTCCCTCTATCTCACAGAGAGCACCAAATGAGACAAGACCTATGAAATACTTTTAAATTTTATAGGGGTACACAAAGAATAGATATGATCCATGTATTCTCATTTTTGACTTTTTGTGGGTCACCACATCCACTCCATCATCTTTCATTAGCATTGTCTTCAACCCTCCATCTCTCCTCTATCCTTTTACCTCAGTTCCTGTTATGACTACCGGAGTTTAAATCCTTTCAAGCCATTGCCTCCCTGAGTTCTGTATTCTCTAACTCAATAGTTCCCAGACTAAAGTCCACATAATAATGACTAGGAGAAACTTATTTTTAATGCAACTGTAAACACAAAAATTGTGTAGTGATACACATCTATAATCCCAGCACCTTGGAAGGCTGAGGCAGGAAGATTGCAAATTCGAGCCCATGCTGGCCTATTTAGTGAGACACTCTGAAAGTAAAAAAGAGCTGGAGACATAGTTCAGGGCAAACACGCTGGGTTCAATCCCTAGTACCACAAAACTAATTAAAAATGCAATTGTAATCTCTAACAGTACTGCTGGGACAACTGAATATCCAAAGGCAAAATATCTTACACTGTATATAAAAATTAACTCCACACACATCAGCCACACATACATACATGACTTGGGCATTCAGGTTGAGGCAGGAGGATTGCTGTGAGTTCAAGGCGAGCCAGGGGTACATAAGCAAGGCCAAGGCCAGCCTGCACTACATAGCTAGACCCTGTCTCAAAACAACACAAAATTAACTCTGCACAGATCAAAGACCTGATAGTGGGCTGGGGATATAGCTCAGTGGCATGCCTGCCTGGCAAGCACAATGCCTTAAGTTTGATTCCCAATACAAAAAAAAAGAGAAAAAAGAGACTTGACAGTAAGAGGTTAAGATACAAAAACTGTAAGGTTCAAAATACTGTAAATCTCCATTTCCTTGGATTAGGTAATGATTTCTAAGATTTGATACTGTAGCTCATGCAACAAAAGAAAAAGTAGATAAGTTGGAATTAATCAAATTAAAAATGATTGTGCTTTAAAAGATATCATCAAGGAAGTGAAAGATAGCACAGAATAGGAGAAAATTTTGCAATCATATGTATCTGATAAGAGACTTGTATCTATAATAGATAAAAAAACTATAACTCAATCATATAAAGGAAAATGACCCAATTAAAAATGGGCACAAATATTTTTTTATTTTTCGATTATACTTCAGTAAAGCTGGAAAAGAAATTAGTCCAAAGATATGAAGAGAAATGTCTCTAAAGAAGATATGCAAATAATCAATATGTACCCAGAAAAAAATATTCTGTACCATTGATCATTAGGGAAATGCAAATCAAAACTGTAATAAAATAATGCAAGATTCCCCCAAATAGTTAACTGTATAGTTTACATGGGTGAATTAGATGGTACTGGATTTGAATTATATCACAATGAAACTGCTTTTTAAGGCTGAGGATTTAGCTCAGGGGCATAAGCGCCTGCCTTGCAAGCGCGCAGTTGTGAGTTCAATCCCCAGTACCAAAAAAAAAAAACAACTGCTTTTTAAAAAACACAGCAAGAGCCAGAGATTTCGTTCAGCAGCATAAGCGCCTGCCTGCCTGGCAAGTGTGAGGTTATGAGTTTGGTTCCCAGTACAAAAAACAAAACAAAACAAAACAAAACAAAAAACACAGCAAGATAACTACTTTCATCCACTAGAATATCTACATTTTAAAAATCAGACATAATAATAAAGTAAAGATGTAGAGAAACTGGAATCCTCATTAACTACTGGTGGGAATACAAAGTGATGCTTTGGAAAACAGTCTAGCAGTTCCTCAAAAAAGTTATCATATGACCCAGCTGTGAGAACATGTAGCCACACAAAATCTTGTAACAGATGATTATATAAGTATTATCTATAATGCCTGACAAGTATAAATAACCTAAATGTCCATCAACTGATAAATACTATACATAATATACGTAATACTATACATAATGATATATTCATATTCATACAATGGAATACTATTTAGCCATTAAAAACAATGAAATAGTATTGCATGCTAAAGCATGAATAAACCTTGAAAACATGTTAGGTGAAAGAAGTCAGTCACAAAAGGTCACATGTTGCATGATTGCATTTATGTGAAATGCCTGGAAGAGGAAAGTCTGTGGAGACAAAGTTGATCAGCAGTGGCCTAGGGATAGGGGAGGGAGTACTAAATCGTGTAGCATTTCTTTTGGGAGTGATGAAAATGTTCTAAGATTTATTGTACTGATGGTTGCACAATTCTACGAGTAAACTAAAAATAGTTGAATTGTACACTTTCAAAGGGTCATTTGTATAGTATGTGAATTACATTTCAATTAACTTTAGAATGCAATTATAAAAGAACAATTGATGGTAGGCACATGTAATAGAAAGCTTTAGCTGAGCTGGGGATGTAAGTCAGTGGTAGAATGCTTTCCTAGCATGTATGAGGGCCTGGGTTCACTCCCCAGCTTAAAAAAAAAAACAGTTTAAATGCAGTGAAGATTGGATTCTCTAGATACTCTAAGGCTAGTTTTCTTAAAGGATGTTTCATATACCATCTGCAGTAGAATAGTAACAAATACCACATCCTGACTGCAACCCTGGGACTGTAATCCAAGTATTCTAGATAGGCTCAGTACTCTTTGTAGCAAGCACCCCAGTGGGCTATAGCAAGTAATTGTAGCCCATTTTGAAAAATGTTGTGCTGGTCAATCTTGATACCTCCAGACTCCCCCTGCTCCCTTCCGTCCTGTACTTTGTGACCAGATGAGCTTCCTGAGTTGAGCTTGGGTTGGATATTCTCCCTCAGGGAGAGGAATATTCTCCCTGGTCAGAATCCCTCAAGATGCCCTCATTTCCTAACTGTGAGCTTCCAGCACTCCACACAGCTTGCTACCCACCCACTTTCCCCAGACTTATCTCCCATGGCTCCCTGCACATGCCTTTATATCTGTCAAGCTGGAATCCTTCTCCTTCTCTGGGCCTACCTTTCAGGTTCCCACGCTGAGCCTTGCCAGGCTGTCCACACTCCAAGGAAGCTTCTCCTGCACCCCATCTTGTCTCTTACGTTACAAATGTCACCACAATTCTTTGCCATTAACCAGCTGATCATGTAGAATTTACCACATAGCTTTTCATAATCTTTTAAGCTGTGTAATTCTGCTACTTGCACATCAGACAGCAATACTTAGAGTTGTTAAAAGAGCAGGCCTGGGGAGTAGGATGGTTGCAGGCTGGCACCCGGTCAGAGAGTAATAAATAAGCTGGTGGTATCTGAACAGGTCCAACAGTGCACAGGACATGATGTTAGCCATAATGTGCTGCCATTCCAGGAGCAAAATCATGGCGGCATTCTCTTCTGAAGTGTTCAGTGGCCTCCTTGGTGAGCTAGAGATCTGGGGCCTGCATTAGATATCACGAGAATGAGGCAGGACCTGGGGGGCCTG
This sequence comes from Dolichotis patagonum, assembly GCA_004027295.1. Lineage (NCBI taxonomy): Eukaryota > Metazoa > Chordata > Mammalia > Rodentia > Caviidae > Dolichotis > Dolichotis patagonum. The sequence goes on along the minus strand of PVJX010001423.1, from coordinate 28,423 downwards.
GCTACCACCAAGCTTGTTAAGCCTTGGCAGCTCAGCTGGCACCAGCTCCTCATAGACATGGAAACTGTTGAGCCAAATCCTCATTTCAACTGGTGGGTCTGGACAGAAAGGCTCTTGCCATCCCATTGTCCTTTAACCGCTAACTCACCCTGTCTCTGCAATGGGAAGGAAGGCAAGAAAGCCATTTACAATATATTTGTTAATGAGCTCTTAAAAATAAAATAATGATTGTCAGATAATTATTTTACAATGTAACAAGAGCCCCTTGCAACCATTTCAGTAATTGCATTAAATCATTCTATTTGTAAGAAGCTAATAGGAAACAAACCATTAATTACTATTTTGTCTTTCCTCCCACTGCCCCTTTGCCCCTTGAATTACAGGGCCACACCCTATGGCCACAGAGCTTGGGTGCAAGACAGAAAAAAATAGGAGATCCAGGACCATGACTTGCTGGAATGGGAGAATGGAGAGCAATGGAAGGTCCTAAGGATGTTGTAGCCCAACATGAACCAGCCTCAGGGCCTGCTATGGCTTAGGGCCCATTTCAGGGGGCCCTTGTTTGGCCTGGCATCCATTCCTTTGGTCCTGGAGTGGAAAAGCTGGTAGTTGTCAATAAGCTGATCCCAGCGTGGTAATGTTTCAGGGGCCTCAGAGCTAGTGGGTGGGACGGGAACTTGGGCAAACAGAACTAACAAACAGGCAGGAATGAATCAAGGACAGCTTAAATATGCAGAAATGTAACTCATACCTCTGGGCAAAAATAATCCCAAACAGAGTTATGTAATGGATGGGAGGGATATGATAGGTGGTATGATGCTGTGAGATATATGGCAGGATGAGTGAATAAGAGACAGAGTGAGAGAGAGAGAGAGAGAGAGAGAGAGAGAGAGAGAGAGAGAGAGAAACAGAGAGAGACTGAGAATGGAGTGGGAGGAACCTAGGGAATTTGCAAAAGAGCTCATGGTGGAGTGGGTGTGCCTGTGTGTATGTGCATATATTTGCGAAGAAGGCTTCATTCTTCTGAAGGGGTAGAGTCAGGGAAAAGGCTAGAGAGCACAGGTGTGGGGATTGTATTTCCGATATAAGTCAGTGCATCTTCCACTGATCTCCATCCTCCACCTCCAGCTGTCATCCCAAGTCCAGCTTTTTCTGCTAGTTGGAATCTTTCCCTTCCATCTACAGGAAGCTCACCTTGGTAGACCACCTGGTGACGCCTAACTTTCCCTCCAAAGAACTAGATCTAGTCTAGTCCTTTCTTTAGAAAATATCCATAAATTTTTGTTGTTGTCTTAAGTGGTGGTTTGTGTGCCTCAGTATGAGTGTTGTCTCCCTTCTGACTGTAAGCTTCCTGAGGACAGGGTCTTTGTATTCTGTGGTGACCAGGTCACAAAGAAGGTGCTGAGTGAGCATTGTCTGCCCTGATCCTGGTGACCCAAGAAGCAGACAAAGGCAGGGCAGGGCAAGGGAACAAAGGTTCTGATAGGTGTCCCCACACTAATGGAGTCCTGGAACTAGGAAGTGGATTGGTGATGGTGGAGCTGCAGAACCCTTTAGAGGTTATACTGTGCATAACAATACATTAAGGAGGCATTTGGCTAAATACCAGTCAAAACCCCCAAAACAATGTGAGCAATTACACAAAGGCTTGCGGTAGGCATGTCATTGACCACAGTTTTCAGAACCAATTGCTCCAGAGTGGTGAGGGGGAGCCAGACTACTGAGAAACTTGAGTGATGAAGGCAGAGTGGAAAAAACAGATGGAGGGCTGAGTGTGGTTCAAGAGGTCAATATCACTGTCTACCTTCTAATTGTCATTGTTGTCCTGATGATGGGAGTTGTTGATCAGATGCTACTGCGTGGCATTTGTAAGCAGCACCAGCTCAGTACAGGTACTCAGTGCTTCTGCAACCATCTATATGCGTGTGCATGCGTGTGTGCACACATGTGCGCTCATGCACACTGCTTCCTATGGGCGCCCACAACTAGAGGTGGGAGAGGAACTGATAGAGGGTTGGTTTGAAGGGCTGTAGCCAATGGCAAGGGACAAAATTCCCAGAGCTGGGAACATGTCTTGAGACTCTTTGAAGATTCATTGCTACAATGGCCCTTAGCTGGCTTGTAGTTAAGTAATCATTGAGACCCAAAGAGAAAGTATCGCCTCCCCAGTAACTATCAACAAAAATCTGGCCGGACAAAAAAAAAAAAAGGATGACCCTATGTCCCTGTCATATCTGCTTACAACTTGTAAATTCTGCTCTCCAGTGAATTGTAGTATTCATAGGTGCTGGGCGCTCCAAGAATCAGCAGCCTAAAAGTTCTAGTAGTGCTTGCTTTGGTTAGTGCTAGAGCTTTCATAATCTATGACTTAAGGTTTCAGAGGAAGGAAAGGAGTGATTTGGAATAATAGGAAGGAGGGCAGGACTAGGGTAGAATCTCCAAGATGCTTGAGACCCTCCATAGCCTCTATGAAGCTGTCCACTGAAAATTCCCAGGAGGACTAAGTATAGCATGGGAACCAGCACCCAGACCAGACCAGGGAAACTGGGCTGTGGTCCCAGGAGCAGCCAAGCCTGGGGTGGCAGGGCTGGGCTGGGTAGGGCTGGGCTGGGCAGGGCTCAGAGAGAGAAGAGAATTTTTTGCCTCCAGGCTCATAAATGCCTATATTGGGCAAGGCTTCTTATTTCCTTGGGAGGTGACTAGGAGTCTCTTCAAATTTGCCAACCTGGCTTGAATTGTCTTCCTCAGCCTGGAAAGGGACTGCACCCTTCTAGAGGATCCTCTGCAGTCCTCAAGGGGATGGAAATGAGTGACAGCTCCTCCAGCCGACCTCCTAGAGCAGATAGAGAGATGTAAGCAATTGTATCTGAAAAGGCTGGCTCCTCGGTACATCAGCTAAACCAGAATGGACCTGCAGGGCAGTGGGCAGCTGCCTCTGGAAATCATGGCTCACTCGGGTTACCGATCCATACACAATGTCCCCAGGATGGTACTGACAGTAGCTAAGCCCTTGCATTTGATCCCCTCACCCCCCAGGGCAGCAAATAAGTCATTATGTTGTTATATAAATAATGTACTTACACAGGACTTGGTGTGTTAAGTGCCAGTTAGGTATTATTGCTGCCTAATTATGCAGTTAGCTTGAAGAAGGGAGCAGACAAGTGTGGAATCATCCTCCTACCCTGGGAAAGACAGCTGAGCTCCCACCTCTCACTTCAGTGAGAACCGTGGCTCTAGGTCACCAGATAAAGTGCTGGAGTCTCCCAGGTATCTTCATGCAGATAGAACAATGTCCCCAAGGCCGCACCCTAGGAGAGGCTGGCAGCAGAGTCCAGGGAGATGCATTCACCTGAGACTAGGCCGCAGGCTTTCTGCCACCCTGTTACCTCCCTCAGCCTGAAAGGGGCCCTCACTAACACTAAGGGTTCCTGCCAGGCATGCTGAGAAGCCCCCCAGGAGGGTGCCAAGGAGGAGCTTGAGGCTGGGAGGAGGCCTGTGGCCAGTAACACTTGCTTGCTTACCTGTGAGCCTGGGGCTCTCACCCTTTCCCAGCCCTCTCCACTGAACCCTTAGGTTCCTCAGATGCAAGGACCTTTCAAGATCACCTGGTCCAACCTCAGGTTTCCAGGTGGGGAGGCAGGCCAGAGGGGAAAAGTGACTTGTCCAAGGGCACACAGCAGGCCTGAGGACCCTAGGACAGCCTGGCCTGGCCTGCCTGCCCGGCCTCTGCTCTGCTTCCCTCTTTTGTCCTCTCTTTCACCCGCAACCCCCATCGTTGGGGCTGCTCCAGCTTCTCACTTCCTTTCTAGTCCTGCTCTCAGCCCTGCCCAGGCCTGCCTGTCGCTTCACCTCTCCCCTGGTCTGCTGCCCCATTGCTGCCTGACTTTCTTCTGCCGGCCCCTGGAGCCAAGGGAGGCTCCCCACTCTTCGGCCAATGCTTCTTCTCCCACCTGGTCCTTTCCAGCTTGCTCTTGGGGCTCACCCCCAAGATTCTATGCCTTCTCTTCCACCTCCTTCTCTCTCCAGAGAGGGTCTAAAATGAAGAAAAGACACTAAACTCCTGAGCAGGGAGCACAAAATCTCTTCCGGGTCTGGGATTGGATGAACTGAGCCAAGAGAGGCCTCCTAAATAGGGAGATAGGGACAGAGGGTCCCTATCTGCTCAAGAACTGGAACTGGAACTTCTGACCTGGTGTCAGCAGGAGCAAAGGAAACGGAGATAGGGTTGAAGGGCATCTTGGCACTATTCGTATGGCCTCTGAGCACAGGGAGCCACCCAAGATGGAATCCTTTTCAAGTGTCCTCATTTCGGAGAGATTAAAGATTAATTTTCAGTGCTCCTGTAAATAGCAGCAGGCTATTTCTTCCATCTCCGCCAGATTTAACCAGGTCTCAACCTCCCTCAGACAGAACTAGATGGCCACAAAGAAGGGTGGCTATACAGCCACTCAGTGAAATCTCTATGAAAAAGATTTGTGGGTCTATTTTTTGGAAGAGGAAACCAAGGGATGCTTGCAGCGTCAGTCTGTAGGAACTGGGTTGGAAGCCTCTTTCTGCTATCTCTGGGCTCCACGGAGTTAATGCTCTTCTTGTATGAGTGTGTGCACCTGTGTTTTGTGCAAGCTGGTACAATTTGAAGGGGACCAGCCAAGGTTTACAGACTTGTGTGGCTGCAGAATCATGCTCACTCAGTGTCAAGAGCTTTTCTTCAGTGATCAGGAGCCCCTGCTGCTTCAGCCTCCCAGATTTCTGTGGCCTTCTGGACTGGTAGGTGGAAGACTCTGGAAGCTGACTTTGTCTTGTGTAACTTGGGACCCTGGTGTGGAAAATGAACCTAATCTCAGGGGCAAAACTGGGACTGAGCCCAGATGTCCTGGCTACCACCCCAGCTCTCTATCCAGACCCCTCTTTGTGGCCACCCAGTTCTGTCTGAGGGAGGTTGTGACCTGGGTAAACCTGGCAGAGATGGAAGAAATAGCCTGCTGCTATTTGCAGGAGCCCTGAAACTATAGCCAGGATGCAGATTGGGTGAGAAAACTGTCCCCTGGCTCTGATGGGGTAGAACGAGGGGCTAGTCTGACCCCATGCCCCTGTGCCCTCCTCAGCCCAGGGCCCTTGTATCCTGGAGTCACAAGGGAATGGGCTGCTCAGGTTTTGAGCAACCTTGTGGGTGAGTGGGAAATGCTGTGGTTCTTCAGGGAGTGGCATTATGCTCTGTCTCTTCCTCTGGTGGCCTCATTGGGCAGAAATGAGGGGAGAGGAGCCTCATAACTTGGAGGCACTAAAACAGGAGTGTAAGGGTAGATAGTCCCATCTTCTCTCAGGACTTTTAACTCACAGAGGAACATGTAGGGGCTCAGGCATGAAATCAAGGGTGCCTCTTCCTGGCAGGGGATGCAGTGGGGTGGGTCTCAGGGACTGCTTATGGCTCTTCCTGACTGGTCACTGAGGCTGTCCCTAGCAGTTCCCATAGGATAGTAAATATAAGGGGAAGGGGCAGGAGAATTTTATGGGTAAGCCTCTTGGAGCCCCAAAGGCTCCAGTGGGGGAAGGAGCAGTGTGGGTTTTTTTTTTCTTCCCCTTTTCACCCAAAGGCATTTTTGCACATGACTCAAACAAGTCTAAACTTTCCTAAACTTCAAAGTTTGCCCATGGCACAGCCTCAAAGTGGAAGGGAAAATGTTAAATGTTTGTAAGCCAGTTAAGCATTGTGTTTTTGCTCCTTAAAGGAATTGAATTAAGTTGTTGTGTTACTATTAGTGTCCCATTGTGAGACAGGCAGGGAGGAGCCTTCTCTTCTGGGCGATGAGGTCTCTCTGTGGTCCCCAGCCTACCCGCACAGCAGGAGGTTGTACAGGGCATCACACAACCTGTGGTAAGGGCAAAGAGTTCCTGTGGCAACAGGCCTGGCTCACAAGGTCATTTTCAAGCTGCTGGCAGAGGCCCTGATCCAGGCTGGGGGTGCCCAGGTGCCACCAAGCTTTGCTGCGGGAGCAGGGAGGCCAAGGCTCTGGGAGCCCTGTGGACATGCCCCTTGTGTCACTGGCCCCACTCCACCTGCCTGTGACCTGGACACTGAGCTGTGTGCACGGTGCAGGTCCTGAGGCCAGTGGCTATCTGTGGGATGTCCTTGCCCTCCCTCTCTTCTATTCTTCCAAGCAACACCCCAAGGCCGCTAAAAAGCATGGACTGTGAGTATCCAACTACATGGGTTCCTAACTCTGCTCTGCTACTCACTACTTATTGACTTAGAAAAATAACAATGACTTTGCCTCTCTGTGCTTTGGTTTTTTTCATCTGTAAAACAGGATGTTAACATACTGCCCCCATAGTGTGGTGAGGAAGGGAGTTAACTCCTCTTTCTACTGTGATCTTCACTGCCTTTCCTTCTTACCTGTATTTACCAGGCACTCCTTACCTGCTCTGTAAAGTGTACAGGGCCTGGTACACAGTAAGCCCTAACGACACATCTGATAGTTGTCTTGTCTTCCTGGCTCCGTTGCCTCCACTCTCATCCATCCTGCCCACACCAGTCTCCCCGCCACTCCATTAATTTTTCTAATGTTCATATCATGCCCATCCTCCATGAAGCATCAGAGAATTCTCAGTATTTACTAATGTCCAAATGCCTGGTCTCATGGTGACAAGCATGGCCATAGTGGGAAATGGCTGTGCCATAAGCCCCGTCTTTGCAGCTTTCCAGGTAGGTGATTCTCCTAGCCTCTTCTGTAGAATGCTGAACTCGACTTCTCAGGAACACTGTGAGAACTATGATCCATAGTGTGTAGGGTGCCTAGCATCTTGGGCTCTGGCAGCTAGGGATTGGCTTCTGTGTTATTTATTAGGAGCCCCCATAGTTCCTTAGCACAAACCTGGTGTATGCATTGTCCCCTGAACAGGTGCCCAGGAATGCTGCCCCATCTTTTCCTACCCCCAGCTGAATCCCCTCACCTTCCCTCATTGAAATCATGCAATCTCTCCAGCTCTTCTGGGAGCCCTGCCTCCCTCCACACTGTGTCTGTATATCCCAGGAGAACACATGTGTCCCTCTGGAATTTCCACAGCATCTATGACTTGTGTCACTCATGGGATACCAAGCTCTGAGCTGCTATGCACTGCCAGAAAACCTGTGTCCAGAAGAAAGTATCTTCAGCTGGTCTGCAGGCCTTAACTTGGAGCACTGCTAGTACCCTGAATCACTCTACTAGCTGGAGGGAATCACTAATCTGCCCTACAGGGAGGTGCCTTCCACATGCTAGGTACTAGGGTCACAGCTCTAAGGGCATCTTAGCTAGTGGGAAGATAGAGGTACAAACTAAAAACAATGCAAAGTAAAGTATGCTTATAGGAATAGAAAAAGTATTCAGGACACAGAGAATCTAATCATTGCCTTCTTCCACCTCTCCAGTCACTGCTCAAACACGTCCCACAGAAGACAACTGCTCATAAGATGAAGCTCATTGTCTTTACTTGTCTCCTCTCCAGGCTCCTTTAGCATCATGTGTACCACCCTCCTACACATCCCACATACCCCTGCCCATGCACACCCATGTGTGCATGTGCACAGACACACCAGCAAACTGTTTTACAGTAACACAAAAACTCCTTGCCTCAGGGCCATTGCACATGCTGTTGCTTCTGCCAAGGACATTCTCCCTACTTCCCCTTTAGCCTGGCCAACTCCTACTCATTCTTCAAATCTCAGTTTACGTGTTTCCTAGGGAAAGCCTTCCCTCCAATGGTTTGTTTCCTCTATCAAACACTTATGTATGTCAACATACATACATATGTTGACATACATAAGTGTTTGTGGAGTGAGTGCGCCTTCTTAGTATTTAACACAAATTTTAATTCATCTATTACTTGTGTAACTAGCTATCTTTCCCTCTCCACTAAGACTGTAACCTTCATGTTAGGAGGACCCATGTCTCTTTTGCTCACAGTCATGTCTCCAGCACCTAGCACTGTGCCTAGCATAGGAAATCTTCCTGCATATTTGCCAAATGAATGAACAGAGGAATTGGCTGGGCCAAGAAAGCCTAGAGCATTCTGGGCAAAGATTGAGATCGTGTGTGCAAAGATGTAGCGAAGAGACAGAGCATAGTGTATGTGTGGCCTATAGGGAGATGTGAATGACACACAGGCACTGGACGATTATGAGCTAGGACCTGTGGGACAGGACTTCAGATACCTGGGAAGAGTTGGCTTTGGCCTGTGGTAACAGTGAAAGAAAGGATCTGGTTTGGGTTCTAGGAAAATGACTCTGGGAGTCTTGGGAAAAGTTAGACTAAGAGGGCAAGACTTTGAGGAAGGAAATCAGAGGAGGAGGGTGTGAACTGAGGCAGTGCCAATGGCGGGAGGGCTGGATGTGAGTGCCGTTTTGAAAGCTGAATGAACGGGAGGTTGGAGATATGAGACTGGGTCTTTCGCACTGGCTCTACTCAGGACCAGGTGCTTCCCGCTCCCCACCCATGGGACTGTGAGCCTACATAAAGCGGGTGCTTACTCACCATCATTTAAGGTCTTCTTGCTGTACTAGGGAGTGAACCCAGAGCCTCACACACCCTAGGCAACTGCTGTACCCTCTGAGCTCCATTCCCAGCCCTTTCTCTGTCCTTGTTAGCTCTTACACTCGGTCTCCCCTGAGCTGGCCCCCGCTAAAACAGGCTTGAGCACCAGAGATCAGCCCTCAGGACGGACATCACCATGATCTCTCTGTGCTCCCATCCCCTAAACTTGGCCTCAGAGTCTGGCCAGGCCCTGGAACTCGAGAGTTCCTCACCTTGACCCAGAATCCTAGCCTCCTGCAGGCTCTTCTAAGAAGTATCCTGTCCAGAGACATCTTGGGACCCTCTGCTGAGGCGATGGAGGACTGGCTGGGATGATCTTTGACTGGGATTCTAGTAGGGATGGCTGTAAGGGGACACCTCAGGCAGAGCTAGGCAAGTAAACCGCAGGCTCAGGCTTTCTGGGAGCCAGGAGAGGGAGAGCCTTTGCTTTGTAACCCTTTCAGCACCACACCCAGGCAGGAGCCAGGCTGCCCTAGCCCACAGCCCTCACCCCGCGGTTTGTGGGAATGGGGTGGGGTGGGGGGACAGCATCTGATTCCACCTCTCAGGCCTTGGAGAAGGGAGCCAACCGGGTGCTGCGCCTGGACTGAGAAGCGTGGTGGCAGCGTGGAGTGCTTGTGGGAGGCGGCTACAAGCCACCTGGAGCATCCAGTCTCCGGCTGCAGCATACCCTGGCTGGGAGGGGCTCCTGGGCCACAGACCTCCTGCCAGTCCCAAAATGGGATTCCTTAAAGCTATTCCTCAGAAGGTGGTACCCCATGGGGGCAGAGGCCGGACCTCCAGGGATGAACAAGCGCGGGGCCAGCTCCCTGGCAAGGCTGTGGGACCCACTGCAGGCAGCAGGGGTGCTTCCTGCCCGCTGGGCTTGCCAGTGAGCTTAGTTTTGGTCCCTTCCTGGGCCCTTCTCTTGCTGTCTCCCCACCTCCAGCTGTGCTTAGCCTGGCCCTCGCTGGGGGATCTCTGCTCTCCCCTCTCCAGTAGTGCACAGGCCCCCAGCCCAACTCGAGCCCCCTCTCTGGCCAGGAGGTCTGCGGCGTGCTCTGCTTGGGCGCCGGTCCTGCCTACTTCGGTGGGCCCCAGAAGGGGCGTAGGGCCACAGCCCCCCGCAGCCTGAGCCGGTGGAGGGGGGCCGAGGGCGGCGGGTGCGGGAGGGGAAGAGTTAAGGCTCGCTGCTCCCCTCCCCCGGAGGGTGTGACCGCCTATAAGAAAGGCGCGCGCTCGGGCACTGGGGCTGCAGGCGGCGGGGGCGCAGCGTGGCAGCGGAGAGCCGAGGCCGTCCCACCGCCCGGGACCCGGGGTAGAATGTCGGAGCCCAGGAGGAGGGGCCGCGGCCGTGGCAAGAAGCACAGAGAGGGGAGAAAGCGGGAGCGGGAGCCTGACCCCGGGGAGAAAGGTAGGGCACCTCGGCGCGCCCAAAAACCCTGTTTCGCTTGGAGAAACCTGCCACCCGCTCACTCGCCCCCAGCGCCGCGCGGGTGAGGCTCGGGCTGAGCGAGCGGCGCCCGGGTGACAGGCACCGGGGGCGCGCGTGTCTGCGTGCAAGCGTTCTGCACGGCCGGGTGGGACGGGGCTGCGCCCGGAGTGCAGCGCGCGCTTCGCCCGGCGGCCGCGTCCCCAAGCAAGGGAGCCGGACCGAGCCAGCGCCTGCAAGCCGCAGGGCACGGACCGAGGCGGCCGATGTGCGGACGCGGGGCCTGGCCGGGCCTCCAAGCGCTCAGGGAACTGTCACTGCCTTTGCTCCTCGGAGGAAGCACGAGCCAGGTGTGCTCCAGTTGCCCCCCCCCGTGCCACACCTCCACCCGTTCTGCTCTGCCATTGGAGCACGGGCAGCAGCGCCTGCCACCTCCGGAGGAGACTCGGAGGGGATGCCCTGCTCAGCTCACGAACCCCAGGCAGTGGGGCGCCGCTGCCTCCGTGACCCATATTTCCCTCAGAACTGGGCCAGGCATGATGCAGTTGTCCTCTGATTTTCAGAAATGACTCCTTTGGGCCCTTAGATTCTGCCCTGTCTGGGTGAGCAGAGCAGAGCTGAGACCCCAGTTGGTACCAACCTTGGGCCGCTGCTGGGAGGAGTGCACTATCCTTGGGCTTCCCAGCAGCGGACTTTGGGGTGTGCAGGTCGTCTCTGTAAAACCAAGCTTGCCTGGAGGCCCAGTTGGGGAAGCCCTGGGTTCTCACTTCTTTTTTTCTTCCACAGCCGCGTGTTTTATTAATGTCTACTTTGTACTGGTCACCAGGCTAGTACAAAGCATGTTCAAATGCTTCAACTTCATTTAATCCCCATAACAATCCTGGCAGCAGGTGATCCTGTCCCCATTTTACAGAGGGAGTAACAGAGGCTTACTGGGGTTAAAGTCACAAAGTACTTTCCATAGGTAAGACTTTGGGCTGCAAGTTAGCATTACCTGGACAACCACATTTCTCTGGATCCCTATTCACCCACCAGAGTTTCTGCCTCAGCTGCAACAAAAAAAACAGCTTCAAAAGAGTACTTGACTGGAAGTTGGGCAGTTCCAGTTGTGGCTGACAGTGTAGGCAAATCCCTCTCCTATCCCTAATTTCTGGATAGCCCCAGAGATTGAAGGGTAGGTAGCCAGGCTCTGGTCTGTTGGAAGATTTTAGGAATCCAATGCTGTTTTAAACCTGGTGAGGAGAAGCAGCTATGGAGATCTGAAATTGAGGCTGCCTCTTTGGCACTGGGCAAGTGTGTCTAGGGGTCCTTCCTGGGGACTGTTGGCCAGCCCTGAGTGCAATGTGGATTCCTTCCGTATGGGATTTCCAGAATTAACAGTTCATGGATTTGGCTCAGGAAGCTACCCCTCTTACCCTCCACTCCACATTCACATCCTATCTCGGGCACCTTAAAAGGCTGGCTGAGTCAAATGTCAAAGATGCAAGATCCCAACTGGTAGCAAGCCACTTGTTGGGCTTCAGAAAGCAGGAATCCCTACTGTGAGGGAAAGGAGCATGCCTGCCACCAAAAGAAGGCTACTTATTGGAGCAGAATGGGAGCAGTGAGTTAAAAAGGAGATTCTGTAGGCCCCTCAGTTATCTGTTCCAGCATCTTCTCCCTGTAACAAAGTCCTGAAAAAATGTCTCACTATAACCTTACCTGCTATCTTCTCTCCCCACCCACCACCTTTTCTTGTTCCCTGCTTCCCAGTGGCCATACAGCTCTTTGAAATGCCTTATTTTATGGAGTTGGTTGGTGAACAGATAGCAAACAGACCCAAGGTCTGGACTAGAGAAATTTTGGAGACAGAATTCTTTAGAATGGGAAAGGCATAGGGGAGAATCATGCTCCAACATAAGATATCAGGAGAAGTGTCATGGCATTGGGAACCGGTAGTCGTGAGTCCCTCCTATGTAACTAGAGAGGTCTGATTCTAACCCAACAGAATGGGTAATTAAGATAACAGTAGGCTGCACAGCTGGAATCCTCCCCTCCATCCAACCCAAGGTTTCCAGGATCCTTTTATTGTATTCGCAGAGTGATCAGCGGTCCAGAACCTGGGTACTGGGAAGCTGGAGGGGGTCTTAGTCAGAACTGGACCACATTCAATAGAAAGACTGAGAACTATAGACATCAGTTTAGATGTGAAGAAGGAACCTGGAAAGCAGGAGGGGCAAAGAAGGGAAAAAGAGGAATATTAATCTCTTGGCTCCCCCTGATACTTGGTCACACATTCAGCAGCACCCCAGTTCCTGCTTAACAAATAGCAGGAGGAGGCACCCCACCCAGGAGTGTAGGGAAATGGGCTTTTTTCCTGCCTGGTGCAGGACTAGGTGGGGCAGAGCTGCAGGTGTGAGCTCCATGACTCATGGAGAGTTTGTGGGGCTGGTGTCTCATATCCCTATGTGGGGTTGCTCCCCCTGCTTTGTCCCCTTGTCCCACAGGCATAGCCTTGCCAACCCTGGCAGCAATACTGAAGGAAGGGGTTATAAGTCCGCTGGTGGTACAGTGAAATGGCATAGCTGGAAGCCGGGCAGCTGGGAGCCATACTTGCCAGTGCCTGTATGTGACCTGGGGCAATGCCCTCCCTGTCTCCCGACCTCTGGAAATGCCTTCTGCTCACAGCATTCACTTCCATCTAATGATGGCAGAGCCTCATCTCCCAGGCCCTGTGTCACTAAGAATGCTCAGCAGGGAAGAGCTGTGAGACTGGGGCAGGGAGATCTGGACCTCCTAAAAAATGTTAGTCTCGTGTTGTAGTTTTTGTTTTTGTTATGTGCAGTCCTAAGAATTGAACCCAAGATCTTGTGTGTGCTAAGTAAGCACTCTGCCACTTGGCTACAAGTTCAACCCTTTTTAAGATTTTATTTTGAGACAGAGACCCACTGGCCTCAAACTTGTGATCCTCCTGCCTCAGCCTCCTGAGAAATTGAGATTACAAGTGTGGGTCATCAAGCCTGGCCTCTGCTGTGTTGTTTTAAAGACTGACTCTGGAAGCAGATCCTCTGTGACACTTGAGAGATCATTCAGGGTTTGATGCAAACTCTCTGCTGAAGCCAGTGGAAGGACATGGGGCAGGTCATGGTCTTTACCAGGGTGTCCTGGAGTGTGAATGGGAATGAGTATCAATAGCTGAGATCTCTGGACACGTCTCATCTGAATTCTTTGAGCACAAAGGAGTCTTCACAAGATCTTTCTTTCCTATCTCCTGTCTGTGCTAAAATTAATGTTCAAACTTCTAGAGCAAAATCCCATCATTAGGTCCAGATGAGAGGTGAGATGTGCTCATGTGCGTGTGCCTGAGCTGCACATGGAGATTGGCAGACTCCCCCACTTCCCGTGGCCCCTGGCTGACCCTGCGAGCCTGGCACCTGGAGTAGTTCTCCTGCCACTGTGGTGTTTAGCCTTTGTTTCATATACTGCTCTGGCTCCCTGGCACCTTGAGGTTCACAAAGAACAATAACAACAGCCAGGGAGTGACTTTGTACTTCCCAATGTCTTTCATCCTGAGAGTTCAGAGTTTACAGACCTTCATCAGTCCTCAGCCCAGCTCCCAAGCATTTGACAGGAGCGAAGAGGGGACAGAGAACTCTAGTCTTACCAGATTGACACAGCAATCTGGGGCTGTTGTAGGGCAGTGAGTCACCTGGGATGGGAGAATTGGGTGAATTACTAGTCTGGGGAAGAAGTCAAATTGGACTGTGGGCTTCCAGTTGCAAACAGAGACAACCTCCCTTGAAATTGTATGAGCTGGGCCTTTCTTCCCCTAGGCAGACACCTAGGCCTTCTGGCCTATGTGGGCTGTGTGAGCTGCTGGGGGAAGAAGCAGCATCTTGGTAAGAAGCAGAGTCCCTTGGACTCAGAGATGGGCAGGAATCTCAGAGTGATTCCTGTTAGTGCCCTCTGCCCTAAGTGCTAGGAACTTCATCAAGGGATCCCAAATCTGAGAGCAGTGACAAAGCATGAAGCATATGGAGGAAAAAGTGCTGGCCCATCACAGGCAGGCCTCATCCTGAACTCAGGCTTGGCTGCTAGGAGGGCTACCCTGCACTCTGCAGTCTCTTCTGCTCTCTGGTTCCCAGGGCTAGCCTGGGATTCAGTTGATATTCAGAACAAGGGCTTTTTATTAAGTGCTTGCAAAATCAGAGACCCAAGCCCCTCTGGAACCATGTTCTTGTCGTGTTTGCCCACCATTTCTGAGCTTGTAGCACTGCTTTCATCACATAGAAGGAAGCAAATGGCAGCCTACCTTACCAGCCTTCTTCCAGCCAAGCCCTTCTTCATCCAGCCTTGCAAACCCCTAGCTCTGTGCTAATTGCACGTGCTTTAACTCACTTTTGTGTATTCAACTCTGCAAGCAGTAGTTGAGCTTCTGTTATATAAATAAACCACAGTCCCTGCCCTCAAGGAGCTCAGAAAAACCAATCCTCACACGGTTACCTATGATTAGAACTGAATATAAGGCCAGAAATAAATGTACTGTGTGTGGTGAGGAGAGAGATGATTTGTTCTCCTGAGAGGAGCTAGAGAGGACTTCACAAAGGAAGTGACCTCTGATCTGAGCCTGGATGGTGACTAGTAATTCACCAGGAAGTGAACAAAAGTGGCATCATGACCATGCCCAACTTGTAGAGGAGGCAGCTATCAGTTAATGGGCACTTTCCGTGCATCAATACTGATTCCATAAAGTATAGGTATTGTTTCATCATCCCTATTTTACAGATGGGGAAACTCAGATAGGGAAAGCTCTTGACATGCCAATGCCTACCCAGGAGCCAGTGACAGGGTGAGATCTTGAGCTGAGGTCTGCACGTGCTCTGCTCTGCCCTGTCTCAGCTGGCCACATCCACCTGCCTCACGGCTCTCCCACACTCGTGCCCCTCAAGGCAAACCAGCAAGAGGCAGAGGACCCTTGTTGATCTTTTTGTTGGAGCAGCTCCTCCCGCTTCACAGCAGCTACTCTGGTACTCACTTCCTGGGCTCTTGCATAGGTACACAGATGAGATTCAGAGGATACAAGGTGAGCCTGTCAGGTCTCGGTCCTCTTCAGAAGCTTTCCATGACTGCCAGTCTAAAATGAACAAGAACCACAGGCTCTGACACAGGAAGGCAGCCCTGAAGGCCTGGGCTCCACAGCCAGGAGTTCCTGGGAAGATGGAAACTATTTTAAGCAAATACCCTAGCCATAAACCAAGCTGGGTATTCAGAGAGTCCAGCCAGATTTACTACTGTGTCAGGTATTGATGTGGTCCTATGGAGTCCCCCCGTGCAAAAGATGAATTTCCTAGATTAGTGGGGACCTGATTTAAAAATCCAAACTGAGAACTGTTAGAAATGCAAACCTTTGGCCCCCGCCCCAACCTACTGAGTCAGAAACTATAGGCACAGGGTCAATAATATACTAGCACACTCTCCAGTTTGAAAACCACTGCTTGGGCAGCCCTACCCCAGCAGATCCCCATAAGAGAACTCCCTGCTGTACTACTTCCCCAGCTCCTGGTACAGGTAACATACACCGTGCCTGGGTTGGGCTGCATGCTGACTGAGATTGTGTCATTGGGGAATTGGTGGGACAAGACAGACCTAGGTAGGTCCCATTCCAGTTTCAAGGCTGAACCCAGCAAAAGGTGGCACAGAAAGTATGAAAGGAGAGACTGCTTCCCATCCAAGGGGCTTGAGGAAGCCCTTTGGAGGAGGGCACAGGGTTAAGGTTGGGCACTCAGACTGCAGCAACCACCGGAGCAGAGTATGTAGGCCAGCAAACTCAAGGTCTGGGAAATAAAGCACAGTCCTAAACTTTTGCTGCCCAACACCATGTGCAGGAGGAGGACCACCCAGGCCCTGTGGTGACCGACATGTCTGGCTACTGAGTTCAGCCTTCTCTGAACCAGGGGAGCAATAGGTTCTGAGCAAGGGGGTGGCCTGGTCAGAGCCACATGTGGTGTATAGGATGGGCCAGGGGAGGGCTCTGCCCCTTGCTCAAGGTAGGGAAACTGAGGCCCAGACAAGAAAGTCACCTACCAGCAAAGCCAAAGGTTTGGCAGCTCCAAGGGAAGAATGAGGGTAGTAACCCCCCAAAGAACCCTCCCTCCCTAGCAGCCTCGCCTCTGTACATGCAATACATTGATGGAATTTCCCCGTTCTTGAACGCATTGTGGTCTTCTTCCTGTCTGGCCCCTACAAACCTGCTCTTCCCTTTGCTTGACACAGTCTCCCCCTTGTCTTAGATAACTCTTGCTTATCCTCCAGCCCCAGCATAGGTTTTGCTTCCCCTTCTGGTCGCCAGAGTGGAGAGGTAGGGTGTGTGTACCCTCTGTCCTCCACAACATGCAGCGCAGCCTCCGTAGGCCCGTCCTTCTGCTCGACCAGACTCTCCACAGGATCTGAGTGCTCAGCCCATATGTGAGTGAAGGACAGTCCCTAGCTGGGACATCCTCTGATGGGGCCAGTGTCCTAAAAGGAGACTACTCTGGCTGGGCTTCCTGCCTGCCTGGGGCCCCTGAGTAGTGGGCAGTGGTAGGCCACACAGGAAAATGGGTGAAGCCCTAGTCTCATTATCAGGCTGTTCTGGGCTCATGCCTGTTTGGATTGAGGGATGAGTAGGGGAGGAGTGCTGGGCGGGAACTGGCTCTGAGATGCCTTGTCAGGAGACCCCACCCTCTCCTGAGCACTTGCAGCAGCCCGGAGCAGCTCCATCCGGGCTGCGCTAGATGCTCATCAGTCACAGCCCAGTCTTCCATTTTTGATTCATTTCTAAAGCTGTGCCCAGTGAACACCTACTTTGGCCAGACACCAGGAACATAGCGATGCCCTAACATATCCCACCCCCAAGTTCCCCACAGTCTAGAAGAAAAACAATCCAGTTTGCCCCCAGCTAAGAAGGGCCCAGAAAGAGCAGATGAAAAACACAGTGAGTCTGTGTGGTAGACTGCTTCTGGCTGGCTGGATTAGAGCAGGCGCAGTATCTAAGGAGCTCTTGAGGGATTTAGACTAAGAGAAGCTACCACTTACTACGCTATCTCTCTGTTCCAGGCAGTGTGCTAAATTCTCAACATACACTATGTCCATTTAATTCTCATCACAATCTTAGGAGGATAGAATTATCCCTGTTTCACAGACAAAGGGATAAAGGCTCAGAGAGTTTAAGTAACTTGGTTAGTGATGCACAGAGACCTGTCTCACCTTCAGCCTCCATGATTTGCCCTCTTCATTCTACTTCCTGTATGGGAAATGGGATTGGGGGAAGCATGAGCAGAGGGGATGGAGGCAGGACAAAATGTACACATTTGGGGAGCAACCAGTGACTTATTTGCCAGGAATATATGATTCCTGAAGAGACGTAGTAGAGAGGTGTTTGGGAAAGGGCCTGATGACTGGCCCAGCAGACATTCCCTGAAGACCCTGGCTACCAGCCAAGAAAGGAGGTGGCCACCTTTCTTCTTCAGACATCAGGGACTCCGGAAAGGTTTCTGAATGATGGTAAAGCATAGAAGAAGCCTGCCAAGCACACCTGCTGACACAAGGGTCCTGGGGCAGGGGAGCAGTAGCCCTGAACCAGGGCCTGGCAGATAATGGAAAGTTAGGAGGGCAAGAAGCTTAATGGAAGGTGAATGGACTTGACCTTTGAGAAAGTCAAAAGAGACACAGGGCTTGTCACAGCTGCCAAAGTAAGTGAAAGGGGGCACTAGAGAGGAGTAGCAGTCTTGGGAGAGGAGATGGAGAAACTGGACTGCCACCTGACATGTCTGAGCTAGGGACTAATGACCCGGGGAGGGAAGCATTCGCTGTGGAGTGAGTTTTTTCCAGGCCCCTCAGCCTCACTATCGTGGACCCCAGGGACTGACTTGCAGCCCCCTGTACTCCCCAACCAGCTCACCAGGGATCTCAGTGCTTATAGGCATTGGAGGGACAGAAATTGACGAGCCACAACTGCCACGACCTGCAGCAAGCCTGCCAAGGCCTTTCCCTGAAGCCCAACAGTGTTTTGCATCCTTCTATTTTTGTTTTATCTTACAAATTCACATGAACTTGACATTCTACTCCGTTATATGTCTGTTTTAATACAGCAGTGTTGCTTTCCCTTACTAATGAGCTTGGCAAACCTTCCAGAAAGACGCCCTGGGACCATCCTTGGCTCCACATGTAGTCCAGTTGAGAAGCCAATCTTTTCTGTGTAGATGGACAAGGTGTCTCCTCCCACTACCTTCCCCAAGCCCCAGATCTCAGAAACAACTTTCCCCAGCCAGGCCAAGGAAGCAGGAACTGCAGGCCCACCCAACAAAGGGCAGGGCCTCTGGGATCCCAAGAAGTGTCCTAGCTCACCTGCAACTGGCCATCTCCATACCAGCTTCTGCTGTGCCAGGGCCTCGTCTTTGGCCTAGAGCCCAGCCTTCCCCAGTCCAGAGATTAAACAGGGTTTAGGCAGATGCTCGTGGCTGTCCAGGACTGTCCTGTCTGCTTTATCCCTGATCTCTGCCACAGCAGCTGAAAGATGCTAAGGTCAGAAGTTCCTACACCTCCATAGAGAATTTTCTGTAGCTCCGTCCCCCTGAAATAAGCAGAGCATGGTTCGTAAGTGAGTCAGCTGAGGCCCCAGGGGCCAAACTGCCTAAGGACAGACAGGTGAAAAATTGAGAGACTGGGATAAAGATCTGAATTGCCACATGCTTATCTCCCACTCTTTTCCTCTGTTGTGATGCTGCTTCCTGGAGAGTCATGCAGTCTCCCTACACAGGTACCTGTCCTCCTTCCCCATCTCTGCTGCTCATGTACCTGTGGCTCACGCTGAGCTGAGGTGGGGCCCTGCAGTGTGGACCTGCTGACCTCAGAGCTAGGCATCTCTGCTCCTGGCCTGGCAGAGCCCAAATGAGGCTCTCGGCAGAGGGTCTAGGGGTGAGCATGGTGCTAGCTATGGCAGGCAGGCTAAGCATGCTCTGTCCCTGAATGGTAGGGCTGAGTGTCTGACATCCAGGGGCGGCCTTAAGAAAGGAGGAACATTTCTGTTGGTCTTGGTGCTACCAAATTCTGTCTTCACCTCCTTGTCCTTCCCCCTTCTTTTCTTCCCGCCCACCTAGTACAGTGTCTGCCTGCCCCCTTTAAGTGTCATCCCCAGCAACTTGGGCCCCTCTTTACCTTGTAACTGAAGTGACAACACCAGGGCTGGTTTTCACTGGTGCTGGGAAAGTGGCTGTCTTTGAGGCCACTTTCAGCTTTGGCGGAAGCCCTGAACAGAAGTTTTAACCCAACCAGAGGGCAGAAACCGTGTTGTCTTGTTCAGCCCTATCATACCCCTTGTGTTAGTAGGTGCCCAGCACATCACAGGGCCTGTTGCATGTGAATATTTGTCAGTTGATTTTAAGAGAAGGGCAAGACAAGCCCAGGCACCTGCTGGGTTTCTTGGCTATGCACATGTGACCCAGAGAAAGCCAGAAGCCCAACTAGGCATGCACTTCTCTTCAAGGCCTGTCCTCAGAGCATCAGATGGCCTTCTTCAAGCCACTGGGAGGATACTAGCTGCCCATTTCACAAAGCAGCCCCTCTGTGCCTACTTAAACCAGCTGTTTTGTGTTTTGTTTTGTTTTGTTTTGTTTTTTCCTTTCTTTCCTTCTTTCTTATTTGAACTTGGAGTCTGTAATTAACCTCCAATAGGTTGCAATCTCTTTGTAGGTGGGAGAGGGGTGGGGAGGGGGCTGGCCATCAGCCCGCCAGCAACATGACAGCGAGAGACTTTGATGCCTGGCAGGCTGGCCACATTGTCTCCAGGTATTGCCCTGCAAAGGAGACTGCTCAGTCTTAGTCATGAAGTGAGGATCATTAACCCTTTTAAGAGCCCACTGCAGCTGCTACTGCTGCTATTGCTCTGGCTGCTGCCCTGCCCCTGGTTGCTGCGGGCAGGGCAGAGCCAGGTCTTCCTGAGACAGGCTGCCTGGCCACATCCTGGGCGCCTGTCTTGCTCTCAGATCTCTGCAGGCTTCGCACTCCCCACCCCACCCCACCCCCGCCCACTGCTAAGAGGAATGAGGTCAAGAGGCTGGCACAGCAGCACCTCCTGGCCTCGGGCCTGGGATGTGGGGAAGGAGCAGCTCTGGTTGTCTTCTGTGTTGCTATCTCTAATGAGGTGCTTTCCCGGGGATTACCTGTCAGAGC
Organism: Dolichotis patagonum; assembly: GCA_004027295.1. NCBI lineage: Eukaryota > Metazoa > Chordata > Mammalia > Rodentia > Caviidae > Dolichotis > Dolichotis patagonum. The sequence goes on along the minus strand of PVJX010001423.1, from coordinate 8,254 downwards.
CAGGCCAGATGCCTTGGGTCAGCAACAGGTGACTGGAAGCAGAAGCCATCAGATACCCCATGGCCCAACCTGTAGCAATGTAGAATGTATGTATGTATGTATGTATGTATGTATGTATGTATGTATGAATGAATGTATGTAGCAATGTAGAATGTAGATTTTATGGGATCTGTCATCGAAGAAAATCTTTCTTTGGAGACCTTGAGAGACCTCCATCTTGTCCCTCAAAGCTGCCAGCAGCAATCTTCCCACATTTCCGTATCTCCACTCCAGAAAGCCTAGTCCTGCCACCCAGTTAGCATTGCGCCAAGAAGGAGGGAACTGGACAGAGTGACCTCCAGGTCTCCCCATAACCCAAAGACTATGGGAGCTCAGGAGAGGGAGCTTGATGGGAGGCGGAGACATTAGGGAAAGAAATCTCGGCCCAATACCCAAAGGCCCACCTAGCCATCAACTTCCTGCTGCCCCTCCAGGGGCAGCCAGCGCCAGGGAGTTAGGTATTGAGGATGGTTACATGGCAGGGGTTCAGGCATGTCTCTCCCACTTCTTGTGCATACCAAGCTTCCTCTTGCTTTTACCTTATAGCGCTCATCTGTCCACTCCCCAGTTTGCTGGGCCTTGGAGGGTATCCTGTCTGGGGAAACAAACCTACAGGACGGCTGCTGCTCCCTTTGGTCACAAAGTTAAATTGACAGAGAAGTTTATTAGAGTCTTGTTCACATTAACAGAATGCTAGAAACAACCTCACAAATTTGTTTGAACAATAGAATATTAGGAGCCATTAAAATGATTTCCAGCTATATTTGTAGATATGGAAAAATGCTTTTACAATGTGTTGACTGAAAAAATAAAAGTAGGATCTAAAGCAAAACAGAGCTATCTTCCAGGAAATGTTTGAAAAAAGAAACAGTGGTTTTCTCTTTGGTGGTAATTGATTTAAGTATGTTTTTCTTTCTCCTCGTATAAGATTTCTACAATAAAAATGCATTTCTTATGTAACAAAACAATGACAGAGCGGGATACGCTTAACTTGGAGGGTGGGGCTGGTTAGTCCATTTCTGTCTGGGACAAAGCGCAGGACCTAGTGCAGGGGGCACTTAGTAAATACATGCTGACAGATGGAGGGTGAGGGCCTGCCCATGGTGTGGCTTGGGCTCTTGCCCTGACAAATCCCACCCATCCCAGAAGACCCATTCATCTGCCCTAAAACATTCCTGGAACCCAGTGTGAGATCTCCTTATCCCTACACTAATGTGAGTGTTCTGAGCCCTTGGCTGTAAAAGAGGCACAGACAAAACTGGACCCAGCTCAGAGAGGGTATCCAGGCTGGGGTCCAGAGCTAGCCCAGGCATGTTTCAGGCCTCACAAGAGCTGTCTCCAAGTTCTGCTATGTGAACAAACTCTGCATATCCCAGGTGACTGGATCTAATGACTAGAAGCCACAGAGAAAGTAGTAATAGTGGGCCAGGTTAAGAAAGAGCTTAAAAGTCTGGGTGTGACAGCGTATGTCTGTAATCCCAGCATTCGGGAGGCTGAAGCAGGAGGATTGCTGCAAGTTTGAGGCCAGCCTGGGCTACAAAGTAAGTTCAAGGCCAGCCTGAACAACATAGTAAAACCCTGTCTCAAAAAAGATAAAAAATAAAGTAAAATAAAGAGAGTTTAAAATGCAGACAGTATGATCAGGTCATTGCCCAATTCATAAGCCTCTAATGCCTTCCTGTCATACCTATAGAATCCAGGCCCAGATTTGGAAGGTCACCTCAGTCCTTGCCACAAAATGCCTTACAGTGCTCTGGACTCAGGGGAGAGGGTGCAGAGGTCCCCAGGCATGTTCCAAGGGCCATCTGGTATACATTCTTCTCTTTCCTGCCACCTGAGCTGCTGCAGCTGCCTCCCACTAAGGAATTTTCCTGATGAGAAAAATGCAGCCTACAAGGTTGCACTGGCCCTAGCTTCAAGTGACTCTTACAAGGAATCATTAAGAACCGTACACTTTTTTTTAAAGAATATTCTATGACTTGTAAAGAATATGATATGTTTATCTTTATTGTTATTCATTAGACCAGCATTGTCCAATATAAATAAAATACCATACACATATGTAACTTAAAATTTTCTAGTAGACACATAAAAGTTTTTTAAAACAGAAGAGCGATGGGCTGGGGGTTTAGCTCAGCAGCATAAGCACCTGCCTGAGGTCATGAGTTCGATCTCCAGTAGGGGGGGAGGAGAAGAGTCAATCCTGACCTTTTGTTCTGGCTCACACAGCCCTGTGTCACCTGGGCACTACTGCTTCTGCCCACTTTCCTCAAGTCACCCCCATCTTTCATGTCCACACCCCGTGTGAGCTTCTGTTAGGCCTGTGAACTCCCCAAGCTAATGCCCACCTTAGGGCCTTTATCTGGATGATTATCACTGCCGCCTCTTTCCTGATGATTACTTGCTGATTATCTGTGCCCCTTTTGAAAGTCAGACTCGTTCAGAGAAGGATGCTCATCTGTCCTACTCACTGTTCTACACTCAGCACTCAGAACAGGGCCCGGCATGTAGTAAGAGGAATGCATTCAATTCAGTTATGCATTCATTGGAAAGGAACTGAATGAATGAGTGAGTGAATGAATGAATGAATGAATACAAGTGACCATATAGTTGTTGTTCTGAAATGAGTGAACCGTGAGAAGTAGCTGTGGAGGCACACAAAGTCCTTGCTCAGTGGAGTGGGCTCCTTGGGATCTGAAGTGCAATCCTGTGTTTCTCCTGGGGACAGAGAATGATTTTGGAGCCCGCAGTTCCTTGGGCCCCAGAATAAGGGCCATGTCTGTCTGTCTCTGTGCTACGCCCCAGCCCACCACCACCTTCAAGCAGTGACCATTGACTGACTGCACAGTGCATGCCCAGCCCGTGCTCCCAGAACTGCCAGTTCAAACTTCCGTGTGATTCTCATTAGCATCTAGACTTAGGAACCATGGTAAAGGCATGGTTTGGGGGTTCCAGAACAGACACAGGAGGCTGGGGTGCGGGTCCTGAGGATGCTGAGGCAGGACTTTAATGCTTAGAATAATGACATTCCTAAAGGTCCAGCAAATAGTAGGTTGATGCGCATAAAATCTTTGGCTGAGAGAAGAAACAGTATTTCAAAATGTGAGAAGCAGGTAACCGATGAAAAAATATTGTAGCAAAAGGTTAATAGCCTTAGTATTTCTAAAGAGCTCTTACAGACCAGTAAAAAAGATGAGCACTCAATAAAAAAAAACTGTAGACATGAACAGGCAATTCCAAACAGAAATACAATGGACTGATACACTTATGAAAAATGTTCAGCCTCATCAGTAATCAAATAAATGCAAATTACAACAACAAAGAGACATTATCTTTTGCCTAGCTAATTGGCAGAGATTAAAGACATGATAATGCCTCGTGTGGGTGAAGGTGTGGAAAAAACAGACACTATCATGCACTAGGGGGTGCAAATTAGTGCAACCTTTCCAGAGGGCAATTTGGCTGAGTACCAAAGCTGAGGAAGCTTGTTTAGTCTTTGACGCAGCAATTCCACTTTGAGGAAGAGCGCCTTAGGAGAGGGTTGTGGATAATAATAATAGTAAGAACAGCTAACCTTTATTAAATGCTCTCTGTGTGCCAGGCTCTACATGCATTATCTCATGTAATCCTCACAGCCATCATCAGGAGCTACTGTTTATCACCTGTGTCTTGCAGGTGGGGAACTGAGGTGCAAAAGAATTAAGTCAATGCCATGATGCGCAGCAAAACTTGGATTCAAACACAGAGAGTCACTGCTCTCACCACAGTGAACACCTTGTGTTCACAAACAAAAGCTGCAAAGATGCGTGGGGACATTTGTGATGGGCAAGCAGGGGACATGCTGAGTGCTTCACAATAGCAATCAGTTACATAAATTATGATGCACCCAGGCAGGACTATTGCATAAGGATGAAAAATGATTCTATGGAAAAATGTATGTGAAAATGCCAGGGTTTGTTTGTTTGTGTGTTCATATTTTGTATATGCATAGATCTTTGAAAGGATATCAAAAGAATGGATAAAATTGATCACCTGGAAAGGCAATTGAATGGCCATGGTCAGAAGTGAGAGGGAGGGCTGAGTTCAGTGGTAGAGCATTTGCCTAGCACTTTCAAGACCCTGGGTTTCATTCTCAGCACTACTCCCCCCAAAAAATTAAAGGAGGAATTTGTTTGTTTTATATACTCATAGCACCTTTTTCACCTCTTAAATGTTGAATCATGTGAATATATTATCTATTAAAACATGTATGTATAAGCCAGGTGGGGTGGCACATACCCATAATTACAGATTTCTGGGAGGCTGAGGCAAGAAGATTACAAATTTGAGCCCAACCTGGAAAATTTAGCAACTTAGCAAGAGACTTCCTCAAACTGAAAAAAAATGAAAAAGGACTGGAGATGTAGTATCAACTCAGTACCACCAAAACTCAAAGTATTTGTCTATAAATATATACACCTATTAGCTATGTTATAGAATATATTCTACTTATTTTCTTGAAATGCTACTAAAGGTTCCATGAAAAAAAAAGTTTCAAAGCCCTAGAGAATCATACTGAAGAAACCTAAATATTTCCCAAACCAATTTCTTTCTTAAGGGAAACTTTTTCTCAAGTAATATCCATTTTCTTCTCTTCAGTACTTGTGTCTTATAGAATTCATTTTAGGAAATGCTTTTATTAATATTTACCACCAAAATGGAAGTGCACTGTTTCATTAAATAAAAGAAACATGCTACTGACACTGGTTCCATTTTGTTTAAAAATGGTGCATGGGGGGTGTTATTTCTGAGTACTGAGATAATGGATGGTTTTATTTACTTCTTTTCATCCATCTGTACTTTTTAATTTTCTACAATGAACAGAATTACTTCACAAAAGTCATTGCTTAAGCCCATGTAACACACTGCTCAGGGGCTTCTTCCTGTGTTTTCTCCCCTGCACCTCACACTCACCTATTCTTTACAAGCAGGGACTAAGTTCAAGGAGGGGACCCTGATCTCTAGCCAGATCCTCTCTAGAGCCAGCTGTGGCCACTGTCAGAGCTCTGAGCTACCCGAGCCAGGATCAGTGTCCTAGACAGGCCCTCGACCCTCCCTTCTAGTATGGGAAGAAGTGGAATCAGGACTCCAACTCTCAAAAAGAGACGAGGCCACAAAAGCAGACACCGGCCTACTACCAGCTTGACACTCTGCAAATCCAAGTCTCTGGACCTTGTTCCCAGCTGCCTTGTTCTTTGGCTGCCTGTGGCTTCCATCAAGTGTTTAAACCTCTGAGTCCCATCTGCACCATCAGTGTCACTATAACACTTGTCCCAAAGAGCTCAGGGGCCAAATGAGATGTACCTGGAAGTGCCATGCGTCCTGTGTACCCATATCCCCTCCACCCTAGTGTAGAGCTCTACCAGCAGAAATTACAACAGACACAGCACTGGCTCCCCACCACCACCTTCCTGAGAACAGGGGACTTTCTTTCCTCTTTCTTTCTTTCTTTCTTTCTTTCTTTCTTTCTTTCTTTCTTTCAAGGTGGAGGGGAGAGAAGCAAGGAAATGAAGCGTGGAAATAGAATAGTGTCTAAGACAAATAGGGGAAACTCAGCTTTGCATCCATAACCAGGCCTGCATCCAGAAGCACAGCTCAGGCCTTGTCACCCATACCACCTCACACGTTTGTCAGTCCACCTGCCGGGCTACGTGTGACCCCCCAAGCCACGGTGCTGCTTCTACCTAGCTCACTCCCCCTCTTCTTCTAGATGCACCCTTTAGCTTTTAGCTGAGTGAGCCCCATCCCCAGGGCCAGGGTGTCTCCTCTGGGCTCCACTGTCCCCAGGTCCCCATGAGCTATGCAGTGCCAGGTGCAGCTCCCTGCTCGGCTGGACTTTGCAGGGATGCGAGCCAAATCTGTCCTTTGGGTCCAGCACGTATTTGAGTTTAGGTTTGGGACAGAAGTTAGATCATGAATGCTGGGGTCATGATCTGGGTTTGAAGTCTGGTTCCATCACCACTCCTCTTAGGGAAGTGACTTTTGCCCTCTGAGCCTCAGTTTCTCTGCCTTTAAATGGGTTTCAAGACTGCATTGGACTCATGGAATTATTGTGGAAGTTTTATAAGCTAACATAAAGCTCTCGGTGCATTAACTCAGCACAAAGGATACCCTTGTAAGTAGCGGCGCATTTGTCTCACTGTAGGTTCTATAAATGTTGGTTGAACTGAAATTAGAAATGAGAGCAGGAGGGCTGGTTTCTAGCCTCACGGTCCCTCTCCAGTCCCAGCCCTTCTGTCCATGCCTGGCGCTGCCTGCTTCACCACCACACTCATCTATTTGCCTTGTTCCCCACAGCCACCCGGCCCAAACTGAAGAAGATGAAAAGCCAGACAGGACAGGTGGGTGAGAAGCAATCACTGAAGTGCGAGGCAGCCGCGGGGAACCCCCAGCCCTCCTACCGTTGGTTCAAGGATGGCAAGGAGCTCAACCGCAGCCGCGACATTCGCATCAAGTACGGCAATGGCAGGTGAGCGGCACCCATCCCACCCTGCGCCCCGTCTAGAAGCCCAAGGCCCCTGTGGACGCAGCCCCAGCCCCGCTGCATGCTCCTCTTCCTAGCCACCCCCACACCTCTCCCTGTAGCTCTGACCCTTCTGCTGATAGTGGCCCCGTGCACAGCAGATTGAAGACAAGAATTAAGCAGTCAGTGTCTTGATTGTCAGGATCAGTGTTACCAGTGGAAATCCTTGCTTGTCCCTAAAACTTCTTTGCAAAAGACCAAGCACAGGGTATGAAAGGTCCCGAATGTGGAAACTGTTGTTGAAAGACCCAGCCAAAAGCAGGGAGGTCACACGAGACAATGGGATGGGTTTCTCAGTTTAGCAAGCTGCTGCTTGTCAGAGGGCACTAAGGAGAAAGGGAAAATGGGTTTTGACTGGCATTAGAGGAGTCTGTACCTCTACCAGTTCCCCCCAGTAGCATGAGAATTGTCTCAGTCTTGAATCAGTCGTCCGGAGGAGTGACTCAGAGGCCCTGTGCTGAGGAAGGTGGCCTCTCATCCGTCTTGGAATGGCCAGTGCAATCCTGACGTTCAAGAGCAGCCCCCATCTCTTCCTACTGGCTGAACAGGTGTCCTACCTGAGCAGGCTCTGTCAGCGCTGGAGCCAGGTGGATGTCCCTTTCTGGGGAGGAACACCCCAACGTTTTTCCACCCCCACCCCAGAGAAGCATGCTGCCCCTTCCTTCCAAGTTGTCATCTCCTTTCTCCTCCTCACCCCACAAAATGCAAATGAAGATGATTTTAAAGAATATCCAGCCCCCATAACAGCAGCAAAGAGAAAGTGCCATCCCTGGCCACACCTGGCTTGTTGTGTGGCCTGCTGCACACACCCTGCCTCTGGACCACAAGTTAGGAACCCACAAAAGAGGATGTGGGGGTCAAGGGACATCCTCTGACCCTCCTGTATCTGGCTCTCTGTCCAAGAGCAGGAACAAAGACAGAATTATTCACCCCCAGAAAGTGGCCCAGAAAGAAACAGAAGGTACCTTAAAAAGGGTTTGGTTTAGGTCAAATGTTTGTGGCTGAAAGAAGGCCACATTTGAAGACAATTATAGTGATTAACCAGGCATGGTGGCACAGAACTGTGATGCCAGCACTCAAGGAAACTGAGGCAAGAAAATTCAAAGGTTGAGCTCAGCCTGGGCAACCTGATGATTTAATGAGATCTTGTCTGAAAATTTAAAAAGTTAAAGGCTGGATATATAGTTCAGTGCAAAGATACTTGAGTTCCATATCTAATACTGCAAAAAAGAAGAGGAAAAAAGAGAGAGGAGAGAAGAAAGGAGAGGAGGAGGAGGGAGCGGAGGGAAGGAGAGAAAAATATCTTAGTGGCTAGTAAAGAATAGAATGGGAGATATTCCTGTATGTCCCCAGTCTATCATGTCGGCAAGAAATGCAGGGCACCCACCCAGCCACCTGAAGCTACCCTGTGCCTTCCTACTGCCCTTCGAAGCTGGGCCCCAGCCAGGGAGAAGGGGTCTTGGAGCTGGATTCGGGAGAGGAGTTGCTGCCCTCCCATCCCTCCAACCTCTGTCCTGATGGCTGCTCCCTGCCTCATTGAGACCAGGAATTTGTAGGATCGTACTCACCCTTACTCTCCACATTACTCCTGAGCATGCCCCCCACCTGTTCACGCCCGTCTCACCCTCCCCTGCACCACACTTGCCCTGCACA